>CM073143.1:23944463-24024463 GCA_037039145.1 Fundulus diaphanus | reverse complement strand
TATCTTCTTCTCGCTCTTCTCGCGCCTCCCCTGTGACTCTTTGGCGCCCCCCAGGGGAGGCGCGCCTCACCTATTGAAAACCCCTGATTTAGATACTGTGTTCTACGGTATCATTTTAGTTTAGTTTAGTTCGTTTTCTTTGGGGATTTATGTCACGTATCATCCTTTACAGCAGGAATATGCCGTAGAAGTCAAAAAGATAGTATGGAAGACATTGTTGGATGTTCTAATCCACACCAATGTGTGTCACTTACTGAGATCTTTGTTGTCTTGTTTCTGCTCCAGTTCTGATGAGGATGCTGCAGGTATGGAGGACACCAAACTGAGTCCTCCTGAGTTGTCTTCTTCAACCTTCATCATCTCAGACATCCTAGATCCACGTGGCATTCGCCTTTTCACGACTCTGGTTTACAGCCTTCACATGTTCAATACGTCAAGGTTATAGTCCTATAACCTGCATCTTCTGTTTTTATGCTGCAGCAGAGCTGAAGTGATGCTGCAGAGCAGAGAGTCTGGTACCTTGGTCAGCAGCTCTGTGTCCTCTCTGGAACTGTCCCCAGTCTCTCGGTCCTCAGCTGGACAACAAGGTTAGAGGAGGTGTCCACGGAGGATGGGGTCTTCCCCGCACACTCCGATCAACTCGGAGCGAGCATTTTCTTGTAGCTCTAAACCATGAACCTTTAAAGCTTGAACGTCTAAATCACTGCGTCTCAGTTTCCTGCTTTAGCTCCAGTAAGTAAAAGTACACTTTGCTAATTAAGGTCAATTACCTTCTGAACTGCAAACGTATGGTAGAAAAAAAAACTCTCAGCAGTCCAGATATCAAGGTTAGACACGGAGACATTAATTACTTGTTCTGCACTATCTTTAAGACGTTTTACTGTTGGGGCTTAGCAAGTCAAGCTAACATGACTACATCCGGTTACTTCCTCCTCCCTGACCAATGAATGAACAGTAAAGCTCGTAATTCGGAAACCTCTTCCGCTTCCAGCCATCAGCTTTTCATAATAAAAAAAATTCTGTGAAAGTGTTGAATACACTAATGGGATATGTGTTACACATGTTGTCTCAAACATATATTACCTCAGTACAGCAGCGGCATGTCAATAAGGGGCGCACTGGTATCACCCCTATCAACACTGCAGGTAAAAGTGACAGTAGGTGAAACACAACTTAAGAAATAAAAAGTAATTATATCTGTTCTCTTATAAAATGTGTCTGACCTTTGATTTTTCAGTATTCCCATTCTGGGTTTAAGTCTTGAATCACATTTTTAATGGCCAGGGACACTGGCCAGATCAGTGCATTTCTTCTTTTGACCTTCTGGCTTCCATGTGACTTCATGCTGGTCTGTAATTGGTTACTTAAAAAACTTCCCTAAATTGCAGCTCTCTGTGATTGTTGCCAATCAATGCTTTTAGTGTCATCCTTCATCTGATTAAATTTAATTAATCCCTCTCACCCCTGGAAGCTGGTGCAGATGCGAATTTCACTCAAGGATACAAATCCAAACGGAAGACTCAGACAAGAAGAAGACAAGATAGAATGGCGACAGTGACAGAAAATGATGTCATTTATTTACAAATAGATAGTTTTACGAACCTTTTGTCAGAGGGAAAAACCAGATAAGGTAATTTACTTAATAATCCAGCAGCAGGCAAGTGACCATGGACAAGTTTGTTTTTAGTTTATTGTTGTGTTGTTGTAATCCTCGACCTCTAGTGCATTCGCAACGCCCCATTTTTTAGTGTCACTGTCTCAATGCTTCAATAAATGGACATAAGGACGTAATAAATAAGAAAATGTTTTAATAAATGACCAGATTCCACAGTATTCAGTACATAGAAAGTGAATTGGGAGAATTTTATAGTTTTTCAGTTTCAGAGATGTTCTGTTAAATGTGTAACCAGTATAAATAAACCGTTATGAGAATGAGAAGTAAAGCAGACTCGGGGATTCATATGGACTCCCTTTCACATGAATATTCAGTCGTTATAATGACTGCTGTCGTTAAAAGAAAGCTGTAAACACCATGGCTCCTTTCAATGTTTGTCAGTCTCCGTCTGTCCCTCCCCCTGGACCCTCATCTGGGCGAGGTATGGACTTCTACTGCAGTGAGACGCGGTCCAACAGGCTGAATATCTTAATGGCATGCAGAATGTGTATTCATGACGCTTGCAATATATCGCTCAAAAATAACTGCATTCACATAGTGTCATTTGCATATTAATATTGAACACATATTTTCCATATACAGTGCAGACCGGTTGTACATATTTAAAATAATAATATCTAAAATAATAACACACACACACATATATACATATAAATACATATGTATATATATATATGTGTCGACATATATATACATATATATATACATACACATACATATATATGCATATATGCACACACACACACACACACACACACACACACACACACACACACACATATGTGTGTGTGTGTGTTCAATGAATAAGGTCAAGCTAATTTTACACTACATAGATATTTACAGTCTTATTTCTTTTATAAGCTTTAATAAATCTTTTATGTATTTAATAAATACTACTGAAAAGGCTCATCTTTATTCGAGGCAGCCTTAGTAAAAACACGGGGTGTGTCTAGTGTAAATCTTAGTTTTCATTAGTACCTTTGGAGTTATCACTTAAAAATAATCTATAATATTATGGATTTTAGACTAGAGCTTATCAAGTTGAAAAAGTAATTTCAACTTTGTGTTTTTTTTGTGTAATTTTACTTTAATGTGAATTTGTTAAGACAATATGGACATCAGATCACTGATGAATTAGAAAAGTAATGACAGATGAGCTGATTATTAAATACATGTTCAGTCGCAGCCCTTGTGAACACCCATGTGTCTCTTCATATCTCCATGTTGTGAAAATCCCTTATTGCAAACGCTACAGACAAACGGTTTCTCTCCTGAATGGACTCTCATGTGATTTTCAAGTTGACACTTTTGATAAAATCTGCTTTTACAGACCTCACAGCCAAACGGCCTCTCCTCTGAGTGGACCCTCACGTGTCGCTCCAACTGAATTTCCTTCACGAAACGTTTGCTACAATCGCTGCAGCTAAACGGTGCCGTGTGAACCTCCATGTGGCTCTTGAGATTGTGTTTTAGTGAAAAGCCTTTACCACAAACACTGCAAATAAACTGTTTCTCTCCTGTGTGAACATGCATGTGTCTCTTTAGCGTCTCTTGCAGTGAAAACCCTTTGCTGCAGACGCTACAAACAAATGGCCTCTCTGCAGTGTGGATGCGCATGTGCTTTTTTATGTTTTCCTTTCTTTTGAATCTTGTACCACAAATATCACATGAAAAAGGTTTTTCGACTGAATGGACCTTCAGGTGAGTTTTAAGATTGGTCCTAGCATGAAACCTTTTGCCACAATCATCGCAGGAAAATGGTCTCTCTCCAGTGTGGAGCCTCATATGTGTCTGAACAGAACTCTTTTCTTTAAATCCTTTACCACAGATATCACAGCTGTGCTCTCTCTCTGTGGTGTGAGTCATCATGTGTAATTTGATATGAGCGTTACGTTTGAAGCTTTTGCCACAAACGTCGCAGCAAAATGGCTTGTCTTCTATGTGGACTCCAGTGGGAGGCAATTTAGATGCTTTTGCTCTTTTGTGAGAAGTCGTCTTAGTTTGTTGAGAAGAACATACTGGATCCGGGTTCCTCTCTGGTTCTGGTTCAGCACAGTCCTCTCCATCAGGTTCTGCTTCCATCTGTTCAGTTGAGTTGCTTGTTGGAGCTTCAGTCTCCCTGTCGTCTTCACTTTTGAGGTGCTGAAGCTCTGATAGCTGAGGTTTCTCTTCAGACTCAAGCTTCACAGTAAGCTGCTCTTCCTCCTGACTGATACGCAGCTCCTCGTCTTCCTCCTTAATGTGGGGGGGTTCTGGGTCCTGCTGGTCCAAACTGGGGCTCCAGTCATGAGGAACCTCTTTAATCACCAACATCTGACGGACTAGAAACATCGAAACACGTTTGGACAGTGTTACTGCTTATAAACCTTTTTATAAACATGTGATTGTTTACAGAACAACAAAAGTGACCATTGAAACCATTAAAACTAATCAATACCGATAAATGCGGGTATGTTAAAATGTTCTTTTTATCTGGACTCGTTACAAAAAGAATAAAGCACAATTTATTTAACACAGAAGCAAACTATTTTTTTTTTTTTAAATAAATAAATAAAAACAAATTAGACAAATACATGTAATTCAAGGGGCTTACTATATGTTTGCCATGTTGAAAACATCCATCACCTTGGATTTTTGAACAGATAATCAGAATAATTACATATGGGAACAATCGTTTGGTATTTGATGCTTGTATCATATTTTGCAATTTTAGAGCAAAAGGAGTCGCGCAGAGCCAGCTCTAGCTGTGCTGGTGCACTAGAAAAGATTATGGCCTGTTACCCCCTACCAAACCTACACTTGGACTACATTCAAAAAGGCCAAAGAACCTGACAAAGAGGGAGATGGTACGAGCAAGCAACATTTCGAGACACTATGTTTCATGTCAGGAAAAAAAAGGAATGGCCCAATAATTTTATCTATCTAATTTTTATTTTTATTTCTTTTTTTGGGGGGGGGGTTAAATAGGGCCAAAGTAATATTCATTACCAAGCAATAAACACAACAAAATACAGAAATTAGGTTATTTTGTGAAATACATTAGGTAAGATATGAAGCTTGATCTTGACTGTGTCTTTACCAATCGTTTAAAACTAGGATAAACTTTTGGTGTTTCCATTGAGCCTTATGACTGCCTTAACTTTGTGTGGAAGGAGTAACTGACATCAAGAGGACACAACACTGAAGAGACAAAGATATTTATGCTCTTCTGTAAAACATTTTCCACTTGGTACGGCATCTCCTTCCACTCAGCTAACTACCATTTACACATAAACGTGCCTTTGATCATTATGACAGGCAGATGAAGGACACCAGGAGAGTCACAGCATCTTTAAGGCTGCTAATTCAGCACCTGCAGGGTATTAATGACAACGTATATAGCAGGTTCTCGCAGAGGGGGGGAATCCTTATTACTGGTTTAATGTCTATTAAAATCTTCACAGTCTAGCACCTGTTCACAACTTCTAGCCAAAGCTTATTTGCTCCAATCCAGACAAATCAATGTGTGCCACTCACTGAGATCTTTGTCGTCTTGTTCCTGCTCCAGTTCTGATGCGGATGCTGCAGGTATGGGAGGCACCGAACTGAGTCCTCCAGGGTCCTCTGCTTCAACCTTCATCATCTCAGACATCCTCGCTCCTCCTGGGATTCTCCACAATCCTGGTCTGCACCTTTCACATGTTCTAGTAGAGCAACGTTTAAAACATGTTAACCTTGACAAATGATCAGAATCCTCTGTTTCTGCAACCTATGACTGTAATCAAGTCATGATCTGACCAGATTACATGTATTATGTAAACAGTAGCAGAGCTGCAGTGATGCTGCAGAGCAGAGAGTCTGATACCTTGGTCAGCAGCTCTGTGTCCTCTCTGGAACTGTCCCCAGTCTCTCGGTCCTCAGCTGGACAACAAGGTTACAGGAGGTGTCCACAGAGGATGGGGTCTTCCTCGCACAGTCTGATCAACTCGGAGTCTGGACTCGTCTCGTAGCTCTAAACCATGAACTTTTAAAAGTTTCAACGTCAGAAACAATGATTAAGTCTCTGTTGTTAGCAGTTTTAGCTCCATGGTGGCTCACAGTCCCTTCACTTTGCTAATAAAGGTTAATTACATGATGTATTGGAAATGTCGGGTCGAAACAATCACAGCGGTTCAAAAACACAGGTAGTCGAAACCCTTTTCTATACAGTAGAGTAGACAGACCGCGAAATGGCATGTTTGGGACGTTTCTCTACCGGAACCTGGCTAGTGGAACTACCTGTGCAGCGATGCTCAGCAAAGCCCGCAGCAGGAGCACCGTCCTCGGATGCAAGCAGAGCAGAGCCCCCCCGGATGACCCTCCAGTGTCCGTATGAAGTGGAAAATGCGGCGATCAGCAGAGTCTGATGAAGATAACACATGCATCAGAAATACAGACAGCGACAAAAAGCTAAGCTAGGGAGACCGGTTTCAAATTTCCTCGACACATTAGATATGTGAGGCATCCGGTGAATGCGGGGGGTTGTCAGCCGCATCCTCCCGGCTCTGTAATCCACGCTGCATCATCTGAAGGCAGCGCCCACGGTCCCTAAACCAGAACCATGTGGTGGATGTGAAAAGACAAAATCGTCCGCCAAGTGCTGAAAACCATCGAGCTGCAGACCACTACGAGTTCCACCGGGCACGCATGCGCAATAGTTGTTGCTATAAAGCTGATGGGAGATTTTCAAAATAAGAGTCAGCGAAGGAAAGTCGGATATCTATCTGGGGGAAAAAAGAAAATAAAATTCCAAAAGTAAAAGAAAATTTCAAAACAAGCCTGCTCTTCATCAATAAACCATGTGAATGAGAATAAATGGACAACAAATGATATCCTGCCTTTGTTTACACCACAGTGGTAGTATGCACATTTCTGTATTTTCTAGGTATTTGAATAATCATCTTTCTATTTTCTTTGCTGCCACTAACCTTATGTCCCTGCTTAAGGTCATAACCTCAACACAGGAAGTTTTTCACAACAAAACTCCTGATTCTTAAGTTCTTATAATTTACTCTGTATAGTAATGTTACCCAAAACAGAAATATAATCTGTGCATAAAGCCAGAATATAACTCTGGTGAATCTGGAATGACTTGATGGACTTTTGCTGTTAATGTCTGCTAGAGGGATGACTATACCTCTCCAGTGGAAAACTAAAGTGAGTGAGTGAGTGAGTGAGTGAGAGAGAGAGAGAGAGAGAGAGAGAGAGAGAGAGAGAGAAAGAGAGAGAGTTTGAACTGCTATATATATATATATATATATATATATATATATATATATATATATATATATATATATATATATATTTTTTTTTTTTTTTTTTTCATTAGGTCTTTGATCAGATGCCTACTCTGCGACATATACATGAAATAATGGTGATGCTCAATACCAGGCCTCTGCAAAGATAATATTGATGACCATTTAAATCGTTTCTGTTGGAGAGGTGATGCATCTAAAACTTGCAGGATAGAAGCTCTTGAGGACTTGACCAGGACACTTCTTATGTACCGAGTGTAGGGATTGAAAATAAGTGAAGCCAGCCTGACTCGCTGCGCCCTCGATATTTCCAAAACCATTTGTCCAAAGAAATCCCTGGAGACATTCATGCATTTAAAAAAACTCTTTAGTGACTAGATAGATAAAATGTACTAAACACTTGTTTTAAGTAAACAAATTCAATTAAATTCAATTTTATTTATATAGCGCCAATTCATGAAACATGTCATCTCAAGGCACTTTACAAAGTCAAATTAAATCATATTATACAGATTGGGACAGATTATACAGATTGGTCAAAAATTTCCTATATAAGGGAACCAGTTGATTGCATCAAAGTCCCGACAAGCAGCATTCACTCTTGTCCATGGCTTTGCAGCAATCCCTCATACTGAGCAAGCATGAAGCGACAGCGGAAAGAAAAACTCCCCATTAACGGGAAGGAAAACCTCCAGCAGAACCAGGCTCAGTATGAATGGTCATCTGCCTCGACTGACCCCAGTCGGTCGAGGCAAATGACCGTTGAAATAGATGATGATATAGATGATGTCGAAATACCTCACCAAGCTTATGCTTTTTGCTTCACCTGAAAAAGCAGATACACATTCTGTCCATGGACCAATTCTCTTTACTATATATATGCTTCCGATTGGCAAAATTATCAGACAGCATGGGATTAATTTCCACTGTTATGCTGATGACACTCGGCTATATTTATCCATAAATCCTGATGAATCCAATCAATTACTTCAACTGCAGTCATGTCTTGATGACATCAAAAGCTGGACGACTTTAAATTTCCTGCACTTAAATTCTGACAAGACAGAAGTTGTAATCTTTGGACCAGAGTCCTCAAAAAATAAACTTCTTAACCAATCACTTAATCTGGATGGCATTAACTTGGCCTCTGGTAATAAAGTAAAAAATCTTGGTGTTATTTTCGACCAAGACATGTCATTTAAATCCCATATTAAACAGGTTTCCAGAGTTTCCTTTTTTCACCTCAGGAATATTGCCAAAATTAGAAACATTCTGTCCAGGAGTGATGCTGAAAAACTAGTCCATGCATTTGTTACTTCAAGGCTGGACTATTGTAATTCTTTACTATCAGGAAATCCACAAAATGCAGTTCAAAGTCTTCAGCTGATCCAAAATGCTGCAGCAAGAGTTATGATGAAAATCAACAAGAGGGATCATATTTCTCCAATTTTAGCTTCCCTTCACTGGCTTCCTGTTAAATCAAGAATAGAATTTAAAATTCTTCTTCTAACGTATAAAGCCCTTAATAACCAAGCTCCATCATATATCAGAGCTCTGATTACCCCGTATGTTCCTAACAGAGCACTTCGCTCTCAGACTGCAGGTCTGCTGGTGGTTCCTAGAGTCTCTAAAAGTAGAATGGGAGGCAGATCCTTTAGCTATCAGGCTCCTCTCCTGTGGAACCAACTCCCAGTTTTGGTCCGTGAGGCAGACACCCTGTCTACTTTTAAGACTAATCTTAAAACCTTCCTTTTTGACAAAGCTTATAACTAGAGTGGCTCATGTTACTCTGAGCTACCTCTATAATTATACTGCTATAGGCTTAGGCTACTGGAGGACATCAGGGCCTATTTTTTTCACTCTACTGATTTCTACTGTTCTCCAGTTTTGCATTGTATTACATTGAAATGACTGTTGTCATTTCAGCTTTTAACTTTTTGCTCTCTCTCTTTTTTTGTCATAGTAGGTACACCTGGTCTGGCGTTGTGTTAACTGAGACATCATCCAGGGAAGACAGATCACCGACTATTACCATCTGATGTAGAACAGATTACTAGATCAATGTTTGCTTCTGTGCTTGTTTGTCTGTCTTGTTGTGTCTCTGCTCTGTCTTCTGTAACCCCCAGTCGGTCGAGGCAGATGACCGTTCATACTGAGCCCGGTTCTGCTGGAGATGTTCCTTCCCGTTAATGGGGAGTTTTTCTTTCCGCTGTCGCTTCATGCTTGCTCAGTATGAGGGATTGCTGCAAAGCCATGGACAATCCAGACGACTCTCTCTGTAGCTCTACGCTTCTCCAGGAGTGAATGCTGCTTGTCGGGACTTTGAAGCATTCAACTGATTCCCTTAAGATAAGATAAGATAAGATAAGATAGTCTTTATTGATCTCACAATGGAGAAATTCACTCGTCACATCGGCTCATACAAGAAGGTGCAGAGTAGGGAAGGTGCATTCAGTTATATACAATGAATCTTCATATATACAATGGATCAAAAAGAATACCAAAAAAATACAAAAAAGGAAATAGGAATGGGCATATGATGTCTCATTTACATTCTTAGTGGTCTATATATATATATAAACATATCTATATACTTAAATATATACATATATCTATGCGCCTAAATACATACATACCTACGCGTATATATGTGCATATACATTGTATACATTTGTACATACATACAAACATGTGTGCTGACTTATGTTCAGGTGTTGATAGCAGCAGAAGTCACTACATCAGGATTATTGCACGGGTTGTAGGACAGTGTATTAAATAGATTATTGCACCTTGGTTATTGCCCGTTAATTATTACAGTTGTGGTTACAGTTACAGTGCAGCATTGTAAAACCTGATAGAAGCAGGAATGAATGACCTGCGGTAGCGCTCCTTTTTACAGACAGGATGTCTAAGTCTTGCACTGAAGGAGCTGCTCAGCTCCTCTACAGTCTGGTGCAGGGGGTGGCAGGTGTTGTCCATGATGGATGTGAACTTGGACAACACCCTCCTCTCAGCTACTTCCTCCACAGAGTCCAGAGCACAGCCCAGGACAGAAGTGGCCTTCCTCACCAGCTTGTTCAGCCTCTTTCTGTCCCGCTCTGCACTGCCAGGAGCCCAGCAGACGACAGCGTAGAGGAGGGCTGAGGCCACCACAGAGTCATAAAAAGTTTTTAGCAGAGGCCGGCTCACTCCAAAGGACCTCAGCCTCCTGAGGAGGTTGAGGCGGCTCTGGCCCTTCTTATACAGGGCATCGGTGTTGTGAGTCCAGTCCAGCTTATTGTTGACATGAACACCCAGGTATTTGAAACTCTCCACAGTTTCTATGTCCTGCCCCTGGATGTTCACAGGTGAGTGATGTGGGGGTCTATATAGGACATTTTGACCAATCTGTATAATATGATTGATTTGACTTTGTAAAGTGCCTCGAGATGACATGTTTCATGAATTGGCGCTATATAAATAAAATTGAATTGAAAAAATTTAATAGATGCTGTAATGGATGATTAAATCCAGAAGATGGCAGCAGTGAGGCAGGCAAAAGGCAAGCGTGTCTGTGCCAATGCCTGATCAAAATCCATCAGAGGGCTATTGCATAGATTACATCTTACTCCTGTCATTTTATCTCAGAAAGGGGGACCTATTTCCATTACTTTTGGGAATATAAATGTATTTTTAGATTCTGGACACTTATAGCAAAGGTAACCAGTGGCATATTTAAAACTGAAATCAAGAAAGACCAGCTTCATTCTTAACCCCCGTTCTAGGAATTTACATCTTGCTGCATCTCAGTATAGGCTTCTTGAAAAGCTCCTCTTAATTGCCAGAAAATCACGTTGTCAAAGAAGAGCACTTTGTTTATGAAAATCATAATATGTTTTATGATTTTTGTGTTTCAGTGGCAGCTGCCTTCATAGAAAGTTTCCAATCCCAACACATCTATTGTTAAACAGTTGAATAACAGCATCTAATGTTTAGATTTTAGACCACCAAAAATTAAATATGTTTTTTTCCTTTAATGCAGGCCTGTCCAAAGTGCGGCCCAGGGGTCATTTGTGGCCCCTGGACTAACTTAATCCTCCAGGAAACAGATGTCTAATGCAGATGGCAGCTTTTTATTTTTAATTAGGACAAAATTATTATAGACAGGTTAAGGTCCTACAATTAAAAATGTTAGGTACAACACAAGGTATTCATCTTTTAATAACCACACTTTTTACATTGTCGTTAGAATCATGGTAAATAGGACATCTCTCCGAGAGCTTTGACTCAAATGCAGACTTTTGTGCATTAAAATCTGTTTTGAATTCTTTTATTTAAATTAGCTAAATACAGGAAGTGTTTTCAAAGAAATACTGACCCGAATCCGGTTCCTATATCGCTAGACCAAAAAGATTTCAGTTGCTTTCAACCGAGCCTAAAATAATTAGCAAACTGGCTGACACTCTTTTAATAATGCAAAGGAGCAAAACCCATTTTTAACTTCAGATCTACACTGTTTACACGACCAATTAGTTTAATTAAAATTATCATACTTTGTAGAGCGGGGGGGGGGGGGGGGGAATCACCTTTTAATCCTTTTTATTCACTTTTTTTAGCCCTTGAGACACTCCTGCTTTAATATTTACAGCAGGAGAAGGCATAGAAAAAAGGAAGTGACAGAACTGCTGAAAATGAACAAAATATCAATGAAATGTAAAAGACGGACCCTATTTAAACAAAAGCACAGATGACGGGAGAGGAATTTTATTTGTAAATTCATTAATAACAAGGACTTAGTTGTATTCTTTTCATCACAATGGAGGTAGTATTAATACATGTAATGGCTTACTAGTACTTTAAAGGACAAATCTCTGTTTACATTCAATTTTGTGGTAAGCAATAAATGTAGAAGACTCAATAAACTCAACTAAAATACAATGCTTTTTTGTAGGAAAATTAGACAAGAGGCATTTCAAAGGAAAAGACGTCACTGGTGAAAGCCCAAGTGAAAACCTACAGTGTGACATGCTATTTTTCCGTTTTTAATTAAAAATAATAATGTTGAGTTTTGCCTTGTCTTTAGTATGATTTTACTACCACCTAGCAAGGCAAAAACATAAAAAAATTCTCAAATTAATGTTTCACAAGTGTGAATTTTTGTTATGTAGAAGCACCAGGGTGAAATTCAGAGGTTTACTGAGTTATGTAAAGGATTTACCAATAGAGAACAGAACATGCTCACACAGAAAATAGTGATGGAAAATAATAATCATTGATAAACTGATCAAATATTGTTACATTGGTTGACTCTCAAAACAATTAAACAGGTGGGGCCTCGTGAATGCCCAT
Organism: Fundulus diaphanus; assembly: GCA_037039145.1. Lineage (NCBI taxonomy): Eukaryota > Metazoa > Chordata > Actinopteri > Cyprinodontiformes > Fundulidae > Fundulus > Fundulus diaphanus. Next base: position 24,012,187 of record CM073143.1, on the reverse strand, counting down.
ATGTCTCCTTAGATTTCCAATTAATGAAAATGCTTTGCTGCAAACGTCACAAACAAACGGTTTCTCTCCTGAATGGACTCTCATGTGATTTTCAAGTTGACACTTTTGATAAAATCTGCTTTTACAGACGTCACAGCCAAACGGCCTCTCCTCTGAGTGGACCCTCACATGTCGCTCCAACTGGATTTCCTGCACAAAATGTTTATCACACTGACTGCAGCTAAATGGTGCAGTGTGTACCTCCATGTGGTTCTTCAAGTGATGTTTTAGAGAAAATCCTTTACCACAAACATTACAAATGTATAGTTTTTCCCCTGTGTGAACACGCATGTGCCTCTTCAGAGACTCGTATTGAGAAAATCCTTTACTACAAACACTACAGATACACATTTTTTCGCCCGTGTGTACATACATGTGAGTATTTAGACTATTTTGTAGTGAAAATCCTTTACTACAAACATTACAAACAAACGGTCTCTCTGAGGTGTGGGTCCTCATGTGCTTTTTCAGAGTCGCCTTTCTTTTAAATCGTGTACCACAAACATCACAAGAAAAAGCCTTTTCTACTGAATGGACCTTTAAGTGACCCTCAAGAATGGTCTTTCTATGAAACCTTCTACCACAATCACCACAAGAAAAGGGTCTCTCTCCAGTGTGAAGTCTCATGTGCGTCTGCAGGGAGCTCATGTCTTTAAACGTTTTCCCACAATGGCCACAGCTATGTTCTCTCCTTCCAGTGTGGGTCATCATGTGCAATTTAATTGAAGTTTTATATTTGAATCTTTTGTCGCAAACATTGCAACTGAACCTCTTCTCTGCATGTAGCCCTACCTGAGCCATATGTTTGGAAGAAAGTTTAGATCTTTTACTTCTTCTGTACACAGCCATATTAGTTTGTTGTGAAGAACACTCCCCATTTGTGTTCCTGTCAGGTTCTGTTTCCTTCTGCTCAGTTGAGCTGCTGCTTGGAGCTTCTGTCTCTATGTTGTTTTCAGTTTTGATTTGTTGAAGCTCTGTTAATTGAGGTTTCTCATCATCTTCAATTTTCACTGTAAGCTGCTCTTCCTTCTGACTGATCCGCTGTTCTTCCTCTTCCTCTTTTATGTGTGGGGGCTCTGGGTCCAGCCGGTCCAAACTGGAGGAGCTCCAGTCATAGGGAATCTCATCTTTAGGTACCAAATTTTGATGGACTGGGAACATTACAACAGAAAAGTGCATTAAAGATTGGTTTCAAACAATTACAAAATGTAATCATTCACATATCAGAAACATCAGCATTGATTTCATTAAAGCCCAGGAGAAAAAAACTTAAGGCAAGAATGCTTAAAATTAGGTTGTTTTATTTATCTTTTTTAAACAAGGGAAACTACATAAACTGACCAACATATAAGCAACTTAAGAAAATGTAATGTCTCATGCAATAAACTAATATGAGACCAAGACACAACTAATCAGACAAATATGTTCAAATTTGTGGGCAAAGCCATTCTTGTCCATCGTGCTGAAATATCTTTGATTGTCAAATTGATAGAACATTATTTTAGTTGCCACTAGGGACAAACGTTTAAAATTGAGTGCTTCTATCACATTTTGTGATTATTAAAAAAAAAAAATAGCTTCAGCTGCCCTAATAGGCCAAGAAGCTGTCCATCATGGAGGCTAAGGGGTGTCCTAAGATACTGGGGCTGGAGGATTCTTCTTGGATTATTGTCTTTTTGTTCTCAACCAAGGCTTCTTAATCCTTGTGCTCAGGGCCCACTGAACATTTTAGGTATGTTCCTAACTGAATGAGAAATTAACAGGCTTCTGTAGCACTGGATGACATGCTGAGGAGGAAATGAAATTATGGTGGTGACCCTGACACAGAGAAACATCTGAAACACGAAGGGCAGTGGGCACCCCAAGCATCAAGGTTGAGAGCCTCTGTCCTAAAGCATAAGCCAAAAAGTAATGTAAGGAGGTAATGTTGGAGATTTACAATCAAACATTTAAACCAGAATACACACTCGAGTCCTCAAGGGCTTCATACCTTGAACCTTTAGATGCCAACTGTTCCAAACTACTGGAGACTGGTGCAGACATCTGCCTGACTGGAAATAATTGGCAAAATCTGGCTAAAATGAAAACATTTTACGATCTTTTCAGCTTTAAACTAGTCAAATCCAGACTGGACTATTATACTTTTAATTGATTCCTATTTCACTGTTTGTGAATTTGTAAGTTATATCAGGGTATTCCTAAACTCTGATCTAAGTGGGTCTAAAGGCTAAGATAAAGGGCATCAGCCCAATATAAATTAAACTATTAGTAATTTTAGTTTTACTTTTATCTCAGATTATATCTTTATCTCAGATAACCGAATAAGGAAATAAAGCTCTGTAAATTCAAAAAATGTCCACCATTTGCCCCTTTTTCCCCCCAAAATATCAAAGGAACCCTGCATATAAAACTAAGCAGAAGCTCCACAACATGGGATTATCCACACCTCTCTGCTCCTGGATCAGTGACTCCCTCACCAACAGACCCCAGGTGGTGAGGATAGGGAAACGCACATCTGCTCCACTGGTCCTCAAGACAGGAATGCCACAGGGTTGTGTCCTCAGCCCAGCCTTCTTCACCGTTTTCACCCAGGACTGTTCTGCTGTCCACCCCACAAACACAGTGGTGAAGTTTGCGGACGACACCACTGTAGTGGGTCTCATCTCCAACAATGATGAGGTCCAGGAGGACTGAACACGCTCCTCTCTACATACAGGGGGAGGTGGCGGAGCGCGTGGACAGCATTAGGTTGCTGGGCATTGACATCTCCTCCGACCTTTCCTGGACTGCAAACACCTCCCGCCTGGTGAAGAAGGCCCAACAACGGCTCTTCTTCCTCAGGAAATGGAAAATGTCTGGACCTCCCACTAAACTGCTAAAGAACTTCTATAGAGCTACCATAGAGAGTATTTTATGTATCAGCATAACTGTATGGTATGGGAGCTGCACAGTCCAGGAGAGGAAGGACTTAGCACGGGTGGTGAGAACAGCACAGGGGATTGTGAGGTGCTGTCTGCAGGATCTAGACTTTAGTTTATGCAGAACAAGTCCAAAAAAGGGGCCAGACGCATCTCCACTGATCCCACCCACCCAGGCAATGAACTGTTTGCCCCTCTCCCATCAGGTAAACGCTTCAGAAGCATTAAAGCCAAAACAAATAAGCTTAGAAACAGCTTCTTCCCAAGACCTGTGAGGGCAGTCGCCCCTGATGGGAGACTGCAGTGCAACGCTTTAAAATCACCCCACTGTTACTAGCCCATCACATGTTACAATCACCCTAATGTTACTGCCTACTGCACACTATTATCTCAGCATATCTAAATGCACATTTCTGTAAACGAAGCCTCAAATCATTGCACAAAAGCACCTTATTATCTCATTAGTTGTTTATCTGTGACTCATGAAGGACAGCTAGTTCATACAAACTTTTGAATCTTCATCTTTTTCATTCTTTAATCTTTTGAACGCTATAATGAGGAAAAAAAAAAACACTGTAATCCTTGCTCATTGCCTGTTTGTGTCTTTTATGTGTACTCTTAGCCGAAGTGGCCAAAAAACAAATTTCACCACGGTAACACACGTTGATAATAAAGAATCTCTGAGCATGTACTATTTTCTCCAATAAAATGTGCACATTCATTAGGCCCCTGTTCTACAAACTGGCCACTGAACATTGCCCTGACATGTCGGTACTCAAGTGGTAAGATTTTGAAATGTGTCATTCTGTGTGAACTTTTGTCATTAAGATTTCTGTGCTTGCCTTTTTGTGCTTGCCTGTCATTGTCATGTTTAACGTTCAACCCCAGACAAACTAATGTGCGTCACTTACTGAGATCTTTGTTGTCTTCTTCCTGCTTCAGTTCTGATGTGGATGCTGCAGGTACGGGAGGCTCAAAACTGAGTCCTCCAGGTTCCTCTGCTTCAACCTTCATCATCTCAGACATCCTCTGTTAACCTGGTAGTCTTCTTTTCACAGTCCTGGTTTGCAACCTTCACATGCTCTAGTAGGTCAAGGTTTCAGTAATATATGAAAGTGGAATCAGACACAGATCCGCATCTCATTAAATCAAGAGCATTAACAGAAAATGTAAACAGCAGCAGAGCTGAAGTGATGCTGCAGAGCAGAGAGTCTGATACCTTGGTCAGCAGCTCTGTGTCCTCTCTGCAACTGTCCCCAGTCTCTCGGTCCTCAGCTGGACAACAAGGTTAGAGGAGGTGTCCACGGAGGATGGGGTCTTCCTCACAGTCTGATCAACTCGGAGTCGTGTAGCTCTAAACTATGAAAATTTAAGAGCTTTAACGTGAAAAACACTGATTAAGTCTCTGCTGTTAGCTGCTTTAGCTAACAGTCGACTCATGCTGCTAATGATCGCTAATTACATTCTGTAATGCAAATTACGTCTAGAAATAATCGGAAGTTCAAAGCAAACACGTGGAAACGATCTAAACACCAAGACTATTCAGGAGAGAGTCAGTGACATGGATTACACCAAAGGTTTAATGTGTGTAACTATTATTCTATCGGCACCTAGCCAGTCAAGCTAACTGTCACGTTCAGCTTCTTCCTCGCTTACAAGCCAAGAACTTCCTCTCAGTCGAAAATCTGCTTCCTCTTTCAACCTTTCAAAGTAAAATAAAAAAAAAATTCCAGATTTCGCAAAAATAGATTTCACAATACTTATATCATTATCAAATGAGTTTACTTATATGGCTCTGATAAAGAAAAACATGAAATTAAATTGAAGTTCTTATATAAAGTAACAAAGTTCGTGGCATTATACAAAGTATAGTAGTGGGAGTGGTGGCCTAGTTATCAGGGAGCTGGGTGTTTGAATCTTGGACAGGGCTCAAAGAGCGCATGATTAGAAAGTAGGTCTGTCACTCTGGATCCTTGAGCAAGACTCTTAACCACAGATTGCACCTCGTGTGCCACTCAGTGTTTGCGGCCCACTGCTCACTAAGGGTTAAAAGCAGAGACAACTTTCCCCTCTGTGGGAATATATGGGGAATTATTTATTTAAAAAATACAATTCTGAACCTAAATACCTTTTTTTAAACAAATTGTTAGACAGGTGCGTATTTCACAACAGGTTTTTTGTATAAACCTTTTACCATACAGCATGTTCATTTTGTGCCAGGTAACATGAAAATCCCTTTGTTCTATAACCATGTTAATAAACTATTTTGATGGGAAGCTACAAAGTTTATTTCCAAAATCAACTTGGAAAACAAATTTTTTATGAACGTCATAAAAGAGAGAAGAAAAGCAATACAAGAGTACCAAATTAACCCTTTCAATTGGAAAATTAATCAAAAGACCTCCAATCTAAATTTTTTAAAAGCGGAATTTTATTCTTTCCCAGCCAATAAATTTTTTGTTTCAAGAAAAGTGACAAAAAATTGGCTTGTATTTATATTTAATATATTGCATTTCAAATCAGAAATCAACTAACTTCTTCCCTGGTTTTTAATTTCTGGATTTTGATTAGAAATATAAATTACCAAAACATTTCAATGTAAAAAGTCCTTCTGATACAGAGAATGGTTTTGTAAGGGTGTGTTGTGCAGATAAAATCCCTTATATGTACATTGGTGTAGAGCTGTAATTACTGAAAGTTGATGCATTATTGTCCCATTGTGGTCTTATTGTTAGGAGATGTTTATATATATATATATATATATATATATATATATATATATATATATATATATATATATATATATATATATATATATATATAAAGAAGCCTCTTAAAGCCTCTTAAAACAACGTTATCACTTTTGGAATTAATAAACTTCAAAACTACTCAAATGTTCAATGATCATGACTCACCATTCCCATTTATGGTAAGAGGTCTGTTGATGACTTTACAGGTAATTTTAATTTAAACCAGGTTTGGTAAAGTGATGGGTGTAATAAAAGCTCTTATGTCTTAAACAGATACATACATTTTGGTTAAACTGTTATCTATAAACATCAGAACCAAAAACTATTTTGGTGACAAGGTGGCTCTTGTAGTTTAATTTGTCAGCCATCTGAACAAAAGGCTCCTGTGTAACTTTAGCAGAGCACCAGTAGGAAAAGACCAAAATCACAAAGGCTAAATGTTTTTTTCTGCTGTGTGAACACATTTTGTCTGCAGCGATTAGTCGAGATAGTCCACAACGTGTTAATGTTGCTAACGGCTCTATATTAACGTTGTGCCATTGAAATTCATCACGAAAAGATTGTTGGAAAGTTGTCTTTCAGTTTTATTTGCGAACATGTTAAGAGTGGTTGTAAATATATGGGTAAGATGAGGCAGAAGTAGGTTTCAGATTTGAAGCTTTCAGTTCAGCACCTGACTGAAGAACCATTTCATTGCTTTTTAGAGAATTTGCCTTTAATCAGCCAGACCTCAAATCCAAAGTCATTAATATTGCTCAAACCTGGAGCCAATTAATTTTTCATTGAACAAATTTTCCTCAAAACATCTTTTTGGATCCAAAGCCCGACTGGCCTAGCTTACATAATAGTATGATGCAACGACACATAACTGGGAATTTTTGTGTTGTAGCTCCTCAGAGTCAGAAGCAAGATACAGCACCAAGTACCACCCATGAGCCCACAAGTCCTGAGTGGGCAGGTAGGATTACTCATTAAGTGAATATTAGAATTAGTATAATGAAGAGTATGGTGCTGTTCTGTTTGAATAGTGCCCTGAGATGTTAGATGATTCAGCACCACATTCATGAAACTGCCCTGATTTTATCAGATGGCTTTGTAACAAGGGGTGATTTAATTTCTGCTGAGAATTATGACTATTTTCAAAATATGATCAAGTGTCAGAAGCAGAGCCAGTAGTGATGAAGGCATTGCTCCTGTTAGTGTGGAAGAAGCAGGCGAGCTGTGTGAACACTGTGTGAACAAACAAGAATTATTTGTAATACAACTGCTTTCTATGCCCAAACAATATCAGTGACCTATTACCGGTATTTCTTTTATCATTAAAAAGATAGTAAACACACAAAGCCCTGAAGTGAAAGGGAATAGGATGAAATATCAAATAAATTTGCACATGTTTTAATAATAATAGGTCGTTATCTTAAGTGGGCCGGTCTGAGGCATGAAACTGCAGATCTGAAAGAGTCCCACCGGTCATGGCCACGGTTATTATTACAAAATACAGTAAAGATAGTTCACAAACCTGCATGTCAGCTCTTCTCTTCTGTTGAAGTTGGATCCCCATAATCAGATGATTGAGCCTGTTGCCTTTCTTGTCCTTCTCTCCCTCGACTCTTGGAGCTCCCCCTCCTTCTGGCTCTGCCTCGTCCTCTCTCTCCGTTTCAATGGGAGTGGAGACTAAGGGGTGAATGTGGCCTTGTCTACAAAGTAGAATACCCTCTATTTCCTATGATATAAAGTCCTCATTTAGACTATACATCATAAATTGTCCTCACTCCTTGGAGGATATCTGTGATATTCCATTATAACTGAAGTCATTTTAATAATAATAGGCCTGTTGTTTCTCAAAGCTTGTTATGCTATTTTACACTGAGCTTTTAGCAGGCTGTTAGCACTAGCCTAGCCATCTGAGGCTAGAGGCAACTACTAGAAGAAAATTCATTTTACACGTCGGGCAATTGTAAGGGCATGTATTGGCCATATCCCACAAAGCATTGCAAAATCACCTTCCCCATTATCCAGGTGAAAATAAACAAAAAAGCTTATATTCAATATAGAATTATCCAACCTAGATGTTTGAACTATTTAAAGTTGCTGACGTATTAAGAACCATTGAAATTTTCCTTTTTTGTGTTTTAATGGATATAATAAATGATCCACAATGACAAAATGAGTTCTAATTAATCAGGGAAGAAAAATCCAGTTTTGTCCTTGACATTTGGAAACTAGAATTAATCAAAGAAAAAACAAAACTTCACACGTCATTGTTTAACTTGTTGCTGTCATATGCAAGAAGAGGCATCAGGGAGAACTTCATAGGTAAGGATGCAACAATATGAAAAGTTTATTCAAGAAGCATCCATTACCTTTAATTTTAAGCACCTGAGGTTAGATGAAGAATCCAGACTGAAAATCCGTAAGCACAGACATTTAATTTTCCATAACTCATAAGTAAACAAACTCTGTATTACTTTCTAAACAATAATACTTATAACTTTACTGAAGTTAACCATATGTGATCAGAGAGCTGTTACTTTTCACTCTAACATGTTGGACAAGAACACACAGGAGCCGCTCAGTTTGTACCTGCACAAATAACTCATTGTTAGATCCAGGAAACTGATGACCAGCCAACAGGAACTCATAGATAACAGCGTTTAAAGTAAAACATTAACTAGACCAAACAAAAACCCCACTTAATGTTTTAATTACAAATGTATAAAATAGCTCCAAAATGTGTGTCAGATTGCAATACAATGATAAAATGCAGAAGGTTTATTACAAGCTGAGAGTTGACACCCATTTCTCCTGCTGCCTAATGGCTAATGCTACATTATTTAGCTTTTTTTCCAACTTGTATAAGAGCCTTAACATTGGGAAAGGAGGTCTAAACTTTAAAAGTATATTTAGGTGCTTTTATTTTTGTTCAGGTCAAAACACAGTAACTCATCTCAGATATAAAGCAATACAGAACAGATTCTGAAAGACAAGGAAAGACAGTGATGAAAGATTGAGTCGCCAGCAAAAGCACCTGCTCTGAGGAATCATCAAAGAGTCAAGAGGGTGGTCAAAAGAGATTATGTTTAGTAACCTTTTGAAAATTTTGAGAATGTTGAAAAAACCCTTCGGTAAATCAGTCTGAGATAGAATATACTTAAAATCTATAATATTTATTAGGAATTCAGGATATATAAGCATTGACATTGCTGTAATTTTTAACATATTGGTAAGTCCAATAAGTAAAACTGGGCCAACAATAATAACTGATGTTTATTCCCATCTTATTGATGTTTGTGTGTGTGTTTCCAGAGGGGTTGGATGGCCATGTGGTATTTGTCAGGGCAGGAGTTCCCAAAGTGGGGGTCGGGACCCTCCAGGGTCCGACCCTATGTGGGGGTTGTGAGATGATCCAAATTTTCTGACATTACAATGTCTTGTTGTTACAATGTCTTGTTTAAATATAGCAAATTGTCTTTAATGATGGAAAAAGATATTTTCTCTAAAATTTACAACTTTCTGACATCAGAAAACATCCAAGGTTTTTCTCGTAAATATGTTAAACCAATCTCAAAATTTCTGAATTTTATGGGGGAAATGTTCTTCTCAGTGGCTTATCTTATTTAATATACAAAGACTGTAATACAAATGTTTATTTTTTGGAAATTACAACAATAAAGACTTAATAATGAAGATGTAGAAGAACAAAGAACATTATGAGAATAAAGTCATATACAAGAATAAAGTCCTAATATTAAGAGAAAGTTTCACAATCATTTGCATAATTGTTTGAAAGTCCTGACACTAATAATAATTTTGTGCTGATTTGCTGAACAACTTTACGATTTTATGGCTATATTCTCATAATAATCTATGACTATATAGAGCTCTTGAATGTGCAACTATAAACCTCCCAGACAACATTAAAGCTAGTGCTAGCTGTTATTAGCCTGACGAACAGCCCCCTTGAAGCTGCACTACGCAAGGACCCTGATATTCCCTTAACAGTAATATCAGTCTTGGACATTGAAAGTGACCCAACAATTTTATATAGGTGCATCCGTAATATATTTTTTTTTACTTAATCTCAGCTGTGCAAAATTATGCAAGCTTATTAAAATGTGCTTAGAAATTCCCATTGGCCTAAGGGCAAACTGTGATAATGTCATGATCATGATCTTAAAGTAAGAATGAAATAGATTTTTTTTTTGCCATATCAGCCAGTGCTACCCATGAATCTCTTTAGATTTACAGGTTGTGAAATATCATCACCGTAAAGACTACAAATGCTTTATACATTAATGAAGTCTCATGATTTACAAGATCTGTCTGTTGATTTAATCTGTATTTACGAACATTACAACCAAATAGCTGCTCCACTGGGAGAAGTATCACACGTAGAATTATCTTAATTTCCCCGACCAAACGTTCACTATAATCACTACAGATAAATCACGCAGTGTGAGCTTCCATGTGCCTTTTCAGATTTTGTTGTTGTGTAAATCCTTTATTACAAACAACACAAACAAATGGTTTCTCTCCAGTGTGAACACGCATGTGACTCTTTAAATAATCTTGTCGTGAAAAGCCTTTACTGCAAAAACTACAGACAAATGGTTTCTCTCCAGTGTGAACGCGAATGTGAATCTTTAGATTCCTTTGCAGTGAAAATCCTTTACCGCAGATGCTACAAAGAAACGGTTGCTCCCCTGTGTGAATGTGCATGTGAATCTTTAGATTCCGCTGCTGTGAAAATTCTTTGTTACAAACACTACAAACAAACGGTTTCTCTCCTGTGTGAACACTCATATGACTTTTGAGACGATTTTGTTGTGAAAATCCTTTACTACAAATGCTACAAATAAACGGTTTCTCCCCTGAGTGAACACGCATATGAGTCTTTAGATTCTGTTTTAGCGCAAATTCCTTATTGCAAACCCCACATATAAATTGTTTCTCTCCTGTGTGAACGCGAATGTGACTCTTTAGATGATCTTGTCGCGAAAACTCCTTACTACAAATATTACAGATAAAAGGTTTCTCTCCTGTGTGAACACGCATGTGGGTCTTTAGATTTGATTTCAGTGAAAAACCTTTACTACAAAACCCGCACACAAACTGTTTCTCTCCCGTATGAACACCCATGTGACTTTTTAGATGTTCTTCTTGTGAAAATCTTTTACTACAAATAGTACAAGAAAATGGCTTCTTTGCAGTGTGGATCAACCATGTGTGGTTTTTAAGAGATTTCTCTCTTTTAAATCTTGTACCACAAACGTCACAGGAAAACGGTTTTTCTCCTGAATGGACTGCCAGGTGATTTTTAAGAATGGTCTTTCTATGAAACCTTCTACCACAATCGTCACAGGCAAATGGTCTCTCACCTGTGTGGACTCTCATGTGTATCTGAAGGTAACTCTTTTTTTTAAATACCTTCCCACAAAGATCACAGCCGTGTTCTTCATTTCCCATGTGTGTCATCATGTGTAATTTAACATGAGACTTCCTTTTAAATCGTTCACCACAGATATTGCAGGCAAATGGTTTCTCTCCAATCTGAGGCGTGAGCTTTGAGCGCAGTTTAGAGCTTTTACCTCTCTTGTGAACCGCTATCTTGCTCTCTTGAGAAGAACTTGCTGGATCCGGGTTCCTGTGTGGTTCTGGTCCTACAGAGTCCTCTCCATCTAGTTTTATTTCTATCTGTTCAGTTGAGCTGCTGCTTGAAGCTTCTGTTTCTTTCTCTTCACTTTTGATTTTATGATGCTCTGCTAGTTCAGGTTTCTCTTCATCTTCCCTCTTCACAGCAAGCTGCTCTTCCTCCGGACTGATCCACTGTTCCTCCTCTTCCTCCTTTATGTGAGGGGGCTCTGGGTCCTGCTGGTCCAAACTGGAGCTCCAGTCAGGGAGAACCTCCTCTTTAATCACCAACACCCGGTAGTCTAGAAACATCAAAATAAACAAGGACACTGGTTTCTAACAACAATTAAAAATAAATCTAAGCATTTGCATATTAAATCAATCGGCTTTAATTTTTAATGAAATCAGAAGGCCCTTTCACAACCGTACCCAGTAATTTACCCGTAATTTACCGTGTGAATAAACCCAGCACTGATTTACAGGTTAAAACTGACCCGGCAATTTACTGGGTCAAGACCTAGTATCATACCCAGTAATTTACTGGGACTGCTCTCATGTGAATATAGCCGTTACATTCCTGGGTAAGGCACACTTTTGCTGTCAGATGCTATAATGAGGCTCAAACACTGTTTCTGTTTAAACTGCCTAATCCACAACTGCCTCTCCTTTTCATAATTTTGGCAAGTAATTGCAAGATCATGCTCTAGTCATAGTTTAGCTCTTGCCCTGGCATCTGCAAGTCGCTTCTCTGGCTGAGAAATGTACTGAAATTGTATTTCTTCTGCAGTTTTCATAAAACTACAAACCGCTGCTGAGAACCATCGATGCCAAAGTTATTGTTTGTTGTGGTTAATCAGCTGTTTGACAAACATAATTTCCACTGAAATTGTTCTTTGAAGGTTGGCTTGATCAGTTATAGTTATACCCTTTGCATTACTGACACCTGCAGGTGATATTATGTATATCCAATCCACTGTTGCCGGGTTAGGTTCGAGCCTGGAACGTAGTCCCCATACATGGGACTTATGTATGAAAGGGGCTTAAGAAAGAAAAAAAAACTATTTAATGTTAATAAATTGTGGATAGATTAATTTACAATTTGTCTTTCAGTTTTGTCTGATCACTACTTTAAAATGATCTGACTAGGAAAAACTGTAGCGTTCATAACCGCATACAGAAAAAAATATCCATTGGTCATATTGGTGGACTGAGCACCTTGCTCCTGTAGTATCTTGTCCAAGAAACATTTTAGTTTTGAAATGGAGATTATGTGAGACATGTGATGGTTATGGATTATGGTGGTGCAGAAGTTAGGGAGTTTTTCTGTGGGGTTACCGGTTCGATCCCCCGCTCCAACAATTTCAGTTGTTGTGTCCTTGGGCAATTCACCCGCTTTGCCTGCTGGCAGTGGTCGGAGGGCGCCAATTTTTGGCAGTTAGCTACGAACATAGCTCACCACCATGAATGGATGAATGACTCGTTCACTTTGGAGTCATCAGACTTGATAAAGCGCTGTACAAGCCATTTATGTATTTTGTGCAAACATTTAGTGTGAAAAGTGAATAGAAAACTTCAGGGCCTGTATTCACAAAGATTCTCTATAACTGTTGATCTATGGGGATCAACGGATCAACGTTTTCAAAAGACTGGACACGCTCCTCTCTACATACAGGGGGAGGTGGTGAAGTGCGTGGACAGCATTAGGTTCCCACCCACCCAAGCAATGAACTGTTTGCCCCTCTCCCATCAGGTAAACGCTTCAGAAGCATCAAAGCCAATCGCCCCCTAATGGGAGACTGCAGTCCAACGCTTTAAAATCACCCCACTGCTACTAGCCCGTCATACATTACAATCACTTTAATGTGACTCCACAATTGACACTGTGGAGTCCTTCCGCTTCCTGGGAACTATCATCTCCCAGGACCTAAATTGGGAGCTGAACATCAACTCCCTCACCAAGAAAGCCCAGCAGAGGATGTACTTCCTACGGCAGCTGAAGAAATTCAACCTGCCAAGGACAATGATGGTGCAGTTCTACTCCTCCATCATTGAGTCCATCCTCACCTCCTCCATCACCATCTGGTACGCTGGTGCCACCGCCAAGGACAAGAGCAGACTGCAGTGTGTCATCGGGTCTGCAGAGAAGGTGCCCGTCCGTCCGTTTTCTTCCGCTTATCCGGGGTCGGTTTGCGGGGGTAGCAGCTTCAGTAGGGAGGCCCAGACGTCCCTCTCTCCAGCCACTTGGGCCAGCTCCTCCGGGGGAATCCCAAGGCGTTCCCAGGCCAGCCGAGAGACATAGTCTCTCCAGCGTGTCCTGGGTCTTCCCCTGGGTCTCCTCCTGGTGGGACGTGCCCGGAACACCTCACCAGGGAGGCGTCCAGGAGGCATCCTAACCAGATGCCCGAGCCACCTCAACTGGCTCCTCTCGACGTGGAGGAGCAGCAGCTCTACTCTGAGTCCTCCCCGGATGACTGAGCTCCTCACCCTATCTCTAAGGGAGAGCCCAGACACACTACGGAGAAAACTAATTTCAGCCGCTTGTATACGGGATCTCGTTCTTTCGGTCATGACCCAAAGCTTGTGACCATAGATGAGGGTAGGAACGTAGATCGACCGGTAAATCGAGAGCTTGGCCTTTTGGCTCAGCTCTCTCTTCACCACAACGGATCGGTACAGCGCCCGCTTCAAAGCAGATGCCGCACCAATCCGCCTGTCGATCTGCCGCTCCATCTTCCCCTCATTCGTGAACAAGACCCCAAGATACTTGAACTGCTCCACTAGGGGTAACACATCCTCCCCAACCCGGAGAAGGCACTCTACCCTTTTCCGGTTCAAGACCATGGTCTCAGATTTGGAGGCACTGATTTTCATCCCGGCCGCTTCGCACTCGGCTGCAAACCACTCTAGTGAGAGCTGTAGATCACGCCCTGATGAAGCCAATAGGACCACGTCATCCGCAAATAGCAGAGACGCAATCCTAAGGCCACCAAAACGGATCCCCTCAACACCTTGGCTGTGCCTAGAAATTCTGTCCATAAAAGTTATGAACAGAATCGGTGACAAAGGACAACCTTGGCGGAGTCCAACTCTCACTGGAAACGAGTCCGACTTACAGCCGGCAATGCGGACCAGACTCTGACACCGGTCGTACAGAGACCTGACAGCCCTTATTAAAGGGTCCGGTACTCCATACTCCCGGAGTACCCCCCACAGGATCCCTCGGGGGACACGGTCGAATGCCTTCTCCAGATCCACAAAGCACATGTAGACTGGTTGGGCAAACTCCCATGCCCCCTCCAGGATCCTGCTGAGGGTGTAGAGCTGGTCCAGTGTTCCACGGCCAGGACGAAAACCACACTGCTCTTCCTGAATCCGAGATAGTGGACCAGAATCGCTTCGAAGCCGTACTGAAGTCTTTCTCCATGGCCTCTCCGAACTCTTCCCACGCCCGAGTTTTTGCCTCGGCGACCAGCCGAGCCGCCTGCCGCTTCGACTGCCGGTACATATCAGCTGCTTCTGGAGTCCCACAGGCCAATAAAGCCCGGTAGGACTCCTTCTTCAGCTTGACGGCTTCCCTCACCGCTGGTGTCCACCAGCGTGTTCGAGGGTTGCCGCCGCAACATGCATCAACAACCTTGCGGCCACAGCTCCGACTAGCCGCCTCAACAATAGAGGCGCGGAACATGGTCCATTCAGACTCAATTTCCCCCACCCAGAGAAGGTGATTGGCTGCAATCTTCCATCTCTCCAGGACCTGTACGCCTCCAGGACTCTGAGGCGTGCAGGGAAGATTGTGGCTGATCCCTCGCACCCCAGTCACAGACTATTTCAGACACTTCCCTCTGGCAGGAGGCTGCGGTCCATCAGGACCAGAACCTCACGCCACAAGAACAGTTTTTTACTATCCACTACCAGCCTTATCAACAAGGCCCAGAGCCACCCGTGACACTGGTCACTGCCTCTCTCCCTCCCCCGTTCAGGACTTACAAGCTCCACCAAACGTAGCATCTCCAGACCTTCTGCGTTACATTAACGCACAGTCTACTGTGTATATAGCTATAGATTCTGTATATATATCTATTTTGTCTGCACCATCAACAACAAGTTAAATTCCTTGTAAGTGCAAACCTACTTGGCAATAAACTTGTTTCTGATTCTGATTCCTCATCTTTTTATTTCTTTTTATCTTTTGAATGCTATAATAAGAAACAAAAACACTTTGTTTGTCTAATGTGTACTCTTAGCCGGAGTGGCCAAAAAGAAATTTCACCACAGTAACATGTGGTGATAATAAAGAATCTTTGAATCTTTGAATGGGGATGATAAAGTTTATCTTCTCTACATATTAATAATTTTAGGATTGTGCTCATTTCCTCCAATGTTTAGGTGGTGGATCTGCCAATCAGCTCTCTCTGTTGCACTGGCTCTTAGGCTTGCTAAAATTGCTCCTCACTACTACTAACATTTCTCCACTTTAGGAGCTCTCTGAGGGCCTAAGATGCTGTGTAAATAACTTTTATCTTACAGAGGTAAAAATAAAAATCTTAGAATTTGGGACTTTCTACGATTTTTCCTAAAATTATATAACTAAGAGCTGCATTTAGTCTTAGGATTCTTTGCGAATATGGGCACAGAGCTCTACATAGCGGTAATTTCAGCAGCAAAATTAGGTTACTTTATTTTACTTTGATAGGTTTTTCTAGCACATATGATAAAATGGTTAAAGAAAATGTCACCATCACATGTTCTTGGTGTTGCTTTACTAAACGAGTTAAGTTGTATTTCACTGAGCCGTTTAGTTCAAGTTCTCAGAGTCGCTCATGTGAACTACACATGTCAGCTCTGCTAGTGAATAGTCAGTAATTACTAAGTGGTGTCATTGCTGAATAATAGCAGCTTTTTAGACCATTTTACAATATTTTACATAGATAAAAAGCAAAAAGTTGACACCAGAAACTTTTCTAAACTACTGTAACATTCTGAAATAAAAGCAAATTATTTGGAAATCAAAACAGACAACAGGATTTGCTTTAACAAAAAGAAAAAAAGATACCCTCACACACACACACACACACAAAGCAAACAGTTCAATGTACGGAGCCCAGCAAGTGTCAGCAGGTAAAAAATAAAACAAATAAAGCAGGCGGAAATCTGTGCTCACGCTTTACTAAAGTGTGCTCTCGATTTCTAGAATCTGTGCAGACAGATTGAGTGGGCTTTCAGTTTCTGCAATTCGTGTGCATGGTTTGCTAAACTGTGCACTCCGTTTTGCAATCCGCTCAAGCAGATTACTTAGTGAAATCTGTCAGACGTATGGCCCACATCTGCGTCATTTTAAATCCAGTGTAAAATAAATAAAGTCATGTTACAAGCTGTGAGGTGTGCTGATTAAAACAGGGCAGTACGTAGTAATCTGTGTGCACAAATCGCAAAACCGAGCGCAATGTTTAGTAAAGCGTGAATATGGATTTCTACCTGCTTTGTTTTTTGCTGTTTTTCACCCACTGACACTTGCCGGGGTCTGTATCAATGAATACAGCACCCCAGGAAAAGCACATCCTACCAACCATGAGGCACAGAGGATGTCAGAATGCTGGGAAGCACAGGTTTCCAGTACCCGGTATATGATATCAGATTAAAAGTAAGTGGTTAATAGTACGATTTTTTTAATTAGGCATGAATTAGCACTCAGCAAATATCCACACCCTTATCACCGGAGCTGAAAAATCTATTCTGTAGACTAAAAGAAGTTTTGATCACTTTTTTACAACACAATTCTGAAGGGTACTGTTACGAAATAGGAAATGTCTGTCTGATCATTTTCTGACCTGTCTATTTTGTCTTTTCTACAATGACTGCTGGAAATTTACAGACCATAGTCCAGCAGTCCTTTTAAAACGTCCAATCAAACTTAGTTTTCCCGATTCTACCCAACCAAATGTGTGTCACTTACTGAGATCTTTGTTGTCTTGTTTCTGCTCCAGGTCTGATGAGGATGCTGCAGGTACAAGTGGCACCAAACCGAGTCCTCCAGGTTCCTCTGCTGCAACCTTCATCATCTCCGACATCCTAGATTCACCAGGGATTCTGTGTTTCACAATCCTGGTTTGAACCCTTTACATGTTCGGGCAGATCAAGGTTTCAGCCATGGATCGTGAAACTGGAATCAGACACAAACCATCATGTAGTCAGATAAAGAGTATCAGCAGAAAATGTAAACAGTAGCAGAGCAGAGAGTCTGATACCTTGATCAGCAGCTCTTTTACCTCTATGCAACTGTCCCAAGTCTCTCGCTCCTCGGCTGGACAACAAGCTAGTCACCGTCTCACATCTGGGACTGAGGAATCCTCCTTAAGCGCTAAAGTCTGAACTTTTAAAAGCCATAATTTCGGAAACACTGATGTAAATCTCTGCTGTTAGCTGCTTTAGCTACCAGTCCATTCATGTTGCTAATGGCGGCTAATTACATTCTGTAATGCAAATTTCGGCAAGAAATAATCAGTGGTTCATAACAAACGTGCAGCAGCGCCATCTTTACAAAGACCATTGAGTAATTTATTATCACAGCCTTGTTTTACAGCAACATTAAGACGTTTTTTCTCTCGGCACTTAGGCTAATATTGTAACATCCGGTCGTAGCCTCTAGAATGACCAATGGAAGACGAGGAAAGCTTTGACGCAAAGATTACACTTCCGTTTCTCACCATCAGCTTTTCAGAAGAAAGTATGAACGCATCAAACTCAAATGGATATTAATTCGTTAAATTGAGTTTATTTATAAAGGCACTGTTCGCAGCTACAGTGAAACTGTTCATCTGTCTGTGTTTTCTCCTCTAATTCCATGTTATTTTATGTTGGCCTGTGATAAAATGATTTTACTGGAAATAAAAAGTAAAACCTGCTGATAGAGGACAGTATTTGAATTCAATTTTATGTTACGTCTTTCTTTTCAAAATAAAATGTCAACCAGATATGGCCCTTAACTTTTCATTCTGGCACCCCTGGATATTCGAGCTTGACTATTCTAAATCATAATGTAAATCACTCCAATCCAAACTTGATAGAAATATAGAGCTATGAAATGTATGAGATGCCAATCAAGCAGCTGTTTTCCACTTCTGCATTCAGTCAAGTCTGTAGCAATGGAGAGAAGTAAAAAGGTCCCACCTGGATCAAAAACATTACAGAGAATCAAATTAATGATGTCAGACTGTTTACAGTCTTCAGATTAAAAGGCAAACAGAAAAAAGTAAAAAAAAAAAAAAGAGACACAATTATGGGTAATATTCTGTTTTAATGAAACAAGACATACTGCCTCATTATATGCTCTGATGAAACATAAATAAGGCATTTTTACCTACCGTTTAACAGATCAAGTGTTCCCTTTTAAATAATAAATAAATAATAAAATATCATGATAAAAGCTCTTATTCTAAAAACACTTTACTTTTCAACTCATAATTAAACATTCATTACATTGTTGCATCGTTTATACTCCACTGATTTTAAACCTTTCAACCATTATTTCAGCTGAGTTTATGATTTCTCACATTCACAAAAACATAACCTCAAACTCCTTTATAGGACAAAATGTTTTATAGTCATATTACACAGTCATATTCAGCAAAACTCCATAGAAACGTTTCTAGTACAGGACATATCTGTTGATATAACCCAGTTCAGGTTTAACTTGCCTTTAACAAATTTGGATTTTGAACAAGAGTTGATCAAACTAAAAATAAATTTAAACTTCACTTTTTACAAGTCTTTTTATTTACTGGGGACTTCATATAATAAGGCAGATACACCAGGGTGGCGCTCACAGGTCTACAGTAGAGACAACTGTATAAAACATGCAGCAGTAATGAAAACAGAGATTCAGCCCCAAAAAGCAGAGCTGGATTAATACACTGACTGACCAAAAAGAAAGTCACACACTAATATTTCGTTGGACCGCCTTTAGCCTTGATTACAGCACGCACTGGCTGTGGCCTTGTTTCGACAAACTTTTGCTATGCCACAAGATTTATTTCCATTCAGCGTTGCATCAATTTTACACCAAGGTCTTAGTATGCCTGTGCCATCAGGGAAGAAAAGAAAATTAATGGAATAACCTTGTCATTCAGTATATTTAGGTAGTCAGCTGACCTCATTCTTTGGGCACATACAGTTGCTGAACTTAGACCTGACCAAGTGCAGCAACCCCAGGTCATAGCACTGCCCCCACAGGCTTGTAAAGCCTATTAAAACATACCCATGAGTTCTAATGTTGTTTTTCTTTGACTTGATTTGACCAAACGTTTAAATTATTCAATTCAATTCAATTCAATTTTATTTATATAGCGCCAATTCATGAAGCATGTCATCTCAAGGCACTTTACAAAGTCAAATTCAATCAAATTATACAGATTGGGTCAGATTATACAGATTGGTCCAAAATTTCCTATATAAGGGAACCAGTTGATTGCATCAAAGTCCCGACAAGCAGCATTCACTCCTGGAGAAGCGTAGAGCCACAGGGAGAGTCGTCTGCATTGTCCATGGCTTTGCAGCAATCCCTCATACTGAGCAAGCATAAAGCGACAGCGGAAAGAAAAACTCCCCATTAACGGGAAGGAAAAACCTCTAGCAGAACCGGGCTCAGTATGAACGGTCATCTGCCTCGACCGACTGGGGGTTAGAGAAGACAGAGCAGAGACACAACAAGAGAGGCAAACAAGCACAGAAGCAAACATTGATCACCTATAACAATCACCAGAGTTTTTTACGACCACATTCCTTCCTTGAAGACGATGGTTTGCCAAAGTCCTTCCAGTTTTTAATAATGCGGTGGACAGTTCTGAATCAGGTTTTAGTAGTGTCTGCAATCTCTATAGATTTTTTTTGCTTGATGTATGCCAAAGATTTCACTGTTCTTAAACAGACTAGCATCTCTTCCACGATCACAGGATTTGTCTTTCGATGGTATTGTTTAAGAAATGAGAAGCAACTCATTGCATCAGATGGGATTCAATAACTTGTTCCCAGTGGAAAGCTGATCCCCCATTCAGTAATTATCCAATAGGAGGCTCGTGCCTCTTTGCTTAGTTAAACCTGGGTAGCAACATGTTTTTTTATTACCAGGCAGTGTATAACCTCTGAAAAAATATCAACAGAAAATTTAATAGATAAAACAAGACCCTTCAGATTTTATTATTATTTAAGAGCCTTACTACAAATAACCGGTTTCTCTGGCGTGAACACGCATGTGTCGTTTTAAACGATCTTTAAGGGAAAACGCTTTATTGCAAACACTACAGATAAACTGTTTCTCTCCAGTATGGACTTTCATGTGCTTTTCAAGATGACACTTTTGAATAAATCTGCTTTTACAGACATCACAACCAAATGGTCTCTCCACTGTGTGGAGTTTCACATGCCGCTGTAACTGGATTTCGTTCGCAAAACATTTGCTACAATCGCCACAGCTAAACGGTCCGTTGTGAATCTTCATGTGCCTTTTGAGATGATGATGTTCGGAAAATCCTTTACTACAAACGCTACAGATAAACAGTTTCTCTCTGGTGTGGACAAACATATGTCTGTCTAGATTATATTTGATTGAAAATCCTTTACTGCAGACTCTACAAATGAAGCGTTTCTGTCCTGTGTGAACACGCAGGTGTTTCTTTAAATTCTCTTGGAATAAAAATCCTTTACTGCAAGTATTACAAATAAACCGTTTCTCTTCTGTATGAACACGCAGGTGTTTCTTCAGCAACCAATGTTGATGAAATCCTTTATTACAATAACTACAAATGAGCGGTGTCTCTTCTGTGTGAACATGCATGTGTCGCTTTAGAGTCTGCTGTAGTGAAAATCCTTTACCACAAACTCTACAAACAAACGTTTTCCGTCCTTGGTGAACACGCATGTGTCTTTTCAGATTCTCTTGTAATGCGAAGCCTTTACTGCAAATGCTGCAAACGAAGGGTTTCTCTCCTGTGTGAACACGCATGTGACTCTTGAGGCGCATTTGTTGTGAAAATCCTTTACCACAGACACTACAGACAAATGGTCTGTCTGCGGTGTGGATCCACATGTGGCTTTTGAGATGGTGCTTTCTTTTAAATTTGTTTCCACAAACATCACAGGAAAAGGGTTTTTCTTGTGAGTGGTCCTCTGGGTTCTGTTTAAAGAGTTTATTTGCATGAAGCCTACCACAACCATCCTGAGCCAATGGTCTTCCTCCTGGGTCGAGTGTCCTGTGTGTCCGAGGAGACGTCTTTTCTTTAAATCCTTCACCACTAAGATCAGAGCTATGTTCTCCCTTCGCAGCATCAAGAATCTTCCGTTTGAATCTTTCACAACAAACATTGCAACGAAATCTTGCTTCTTTTACATTAAGTTTGGAAGACAGTTTAAATGTTTTACCCCTTTTGTGAAAAGTTATCTTACTGTGTTGATAAGAACATAATGGATCCAGGTTCCTGTCTGGTTCTGGTCCTCCATAGTCCTCTTCATCGGGTTCTGTTTCCACCTGTTCCACTGAGCTGCACGTGTGAGCTTCTGGCTCTCTTTTGTCTTCGGTTTTGTTGTGACGAAGCTCTGATAACTGAGGTTTCTCTTCATCGTCAATCTTCACAATAAGCTGCTCTTCCACCTGACTGATCCACAGTTCCTCCTCTTCCTCCTTAACGTGTCTCTGGTGATGGGGAACCTCCTCTTTCTTCACCAACATGTGGTGGACTGGGAACAATTAAATACACATGGACATTCATTACTTGTGAATAAGACACCACAATATTACAAAGAGATCCAACAAAAGTAATTTCTTTAAATCCAAAACAACCTCTAAACATTAGTTTAGAGGTTGTTTTGGTTTTATATTAGGTTGTTTAAAGTAGCTACGTTACTTTACTGCTGTTTGACAGCCACCAATTATTGCAGCTGCCATAGTAGATAGCACCAGATACTGGCGGGTGCCTTTAGAGGCAACCATATAGAGGCCAGCGGATGTCGGCGGATGGCATTGGGAGTTACAGCCAACGTGATACAACATGGGACACATTCCCAGTAAATAGCACCAAATGCTGATCAACATGTGATTGGAGATGGTGGCAGATGATGCCAGGTGCCACACAGTTCCACCAATAAACAATGCAAACAGCACAGAAAAATCTATGAGGCATACTTTCAAATATGAATTTATATTTTAAGGGAGTTATTTCAACAGGACAAAAAAGTTTGGACAATGTGTGTTTGTTAATTCAACTTCATACCCGCAAGACAGTAGAAGCAAAACTGTACCTGGACCAGCTGTTTTAGTAACAATCCAAAATAGAGATTAACTTCTTTTTTTTTTTAAACCAAGGATGAGTTTAGTTAAGAGTTAGATAAAAAAAATTAACAGACCATTCTAAGACAAATTATTTTAAATTTGAGAACATTTTGCGATGAATAAGCTGAAACATACAACCATCAAACTTTAAACATATTTGAAAGGAGAAAAGAACATTTGTTTGTGACTCTGCTTCTTCTGGTGAAGCAAACACTTATTTTGGTTTGACCAATTACATGGTTAGCCAAACTGTGCCTAGAAATATGTTGGTCCAAAACAAAAAGAAGATGTGAGAAAAGAGGGACAAGTACAAACATGAAGACATTTTTACATTTTGTTTGGGTGTGTTGTATGGGTTTAAAAAATGTCTGAAAATAGCGTAAAGGGTTTATTAGGAGTAACAAATATATCTAATTAAACAGTGGTGTCTTTACATTTTGTCACACACACCTTCCCCAGTCAGAGGAACACCATCAGCCTCTCATCCTGCAGCTCCACCAAGTGACCTCTTCCCTGAAAAAGGTCAACACCAACAAGGCCGCAGGTCCAGACATGGTGTCAGCCCAGACGCTTAAAACATATGCGGACCAGCTAGCAGGGGTCTTTCTGGACATCTTCAACCTCTCCCTGCAGCTCTCCATGGTTCCTGCCTGTCTGAAATCCTTTGTTATCGTGCCGGTCCCAAAGAAACCAATCATCACCTGCCTCAATGATTATCGTCCTATCACTCTGACCCCACATCATCATGAAGTGCTTCCAGAGGATCCTCCTAAAGTACATCAAGGACACCATCCCTGCTGGCCTGGACAGCCTGCAGTTTGCCTACAGGGAGAATCACTCCACAGAGGATGCTGTCTCGTTAGCACTACACTCAGCTCTGACGCATCTGCAGTATTCCAAGAAACTATGTAAGGATGCTCTTCATGGACTTCAACACCATGCTACCAGACATGCTGGCTCTGAAGCTCCACAACATGGGATTATCCACACCTCTCCTCCCCTGGATCAGTGACTCCCTCACCAACAGACCCCAGGTGGTGAGGATAGGAAAACGCACATCTGCTCCACTGATCCTCAACCCAGGAACGCCACAGGGTTGTGTCCTCAGCTCAGCCCTCTTCACCCTTTTCACTCAGGACTGTTCTGCTGTCCACCCCACAAACACAGTGGTGACGTTTGTGGACGACACCACTGTAGTGGGTCTCATCTCCAACAATGATGAGTCCCACTGAGGAATGAGGTCAGCAATTTCACACAGTGGTGCTCCAGGAACAACCTGATCCTGAACACCAGTAAAACCAAGGAGGTAATAATAGACTACAGCAGGTCCAGGAGGACTGAACATGCTCCTCTCTACATACAGTGGGAGGTGGTGGAGCGCGTGGAGAGCATTAGGTTCCTGGGGATTCACATCTCCTCCGACCTCTCCTGGACTGCGAACACCTCCACTAAACTACTAAAGAACTTCTACAGAGCTACCATAGAGAGTGTTTTAAGAAAAGGCATGTTAACAAAAACACATAAGCACCAATCCCAAAACATTTTCTGCTAAAGAAGAGGTAGAGAGTTAATTACAGGAGTCCTTTGGTGGCTTCGTCTTGAAAGAATGATAGAAGGATGTTTATTTGTCATTGTACTGCTATAACTAAATTTTGTTGGAAAATATCTACCAGTGCAAAACATTTTACACTTTATCTGATCTCAAAGCCAGGGTCTGCCACAGTCCTAGAAGGGGCTAGAGGGAGTGATTTCACAAAACTATTTCCAACTCTTCAAACTTACCTTGCATTATTATCATCGTGACTTTATTAAAGACACAGGTCCAATTAAAATCAATTAAAAATAATCACAAATGTACAGAAAGACTAAAATGCCAATGGTTCCACATCCTGGACTTACACCTGATTGAACTATTCGTCAGCGTTAAGATGATGTAATTTGTAGAGTTAGCTAATCTATGTAATACAGCATAAAAAGTGGAAACACCCAGTCCTGCAAACAGTTTGACATTGTGTTTGGAACAAGCAATGATTGTAGTGTGTTTATAATTGTCCTTTTTTGTGTCACTTACTGAGATCTTTGCTGTCTTGTTTCTGCTCCAGTTCTGATGAGGATGCTCCAGGTCTGGAGGACACCGAGCTCAGTCCTCCAGGCTCCTCTGCTTCAACCTTCATTGTCTCAGACATCCTCTATGCACCTGGGATTCTCCTTTTCACAATCTTTGTGTGCACCCTTTACTTGTTCTAGTAGATCAAGGTTACAGTCATATAACCTGTATATTCTGTTTTTTGCGTCCTGAAACTGGAACCAGACACAAATCAGCATCTGATCAAATCAAGAGTATTACAGAAACTGTAAATTATAGCAGAGCTGCAGAGCAGAGTCTGATACCTTGGTCAGCAGCTCTGTCTCCTCTCTGCAACTGTCCCCAGTCTCTCGGTCCTCAGCTGGACAACAAGGTTAGAGGAGGTGTCCACAGAGGATGGGGTCTTCCTCACAGTCTGATCAGCTCGGAGTCTGGACTCGTCTTGTAGCTCTAAACCATGAATTTCTAAAAGGTTCAACGTCAGAAACACTGATTAACTCCTTGCTGTTAGCAGCTTTAGCCCCATAGTGTCTAACAGGCAAATTTGCTAAAGAAAGCTAGCAGCAAACGTCTCCTAAAAATAATCATGATGATTCAAAACAAACACGTAGAAGCCTCACGGTAAGTAGAGTCTGAGACACTAACTACACATTTATTTTAGATCTACTTTAAGGCGCTTTTCTGTCAGGACTTAACCAGCCAAGCTAACATTATCACATCCGTTAACTTCCTGCTCACTGACCAATGAATGACGAGTAAAGTTCTGAATTCAAAGAGCACTTCCTATTATTCTTTCAGATTAAGACGGCATGTATGGGAAAGAACAAATATTTTAATACTCACATAGCTTTAATCCTGCCACGACATCAAATTCAAATTAAAATTTTCATATAAGATTCACTAAACTTTCAATGCTCTTTACAGGATAAAAAAATACCAGCTGATTAAATACAATCCAATTCAGTCCAAACACAGCTGAAAAAGACTTCTTTTTACCTGTAACAAAACTTTATTTACAGAAGAGTCAATTTACAAAACAATTTAGTTAAAAAATACTTAAAAAAGGAGGTTGTTGTGTTGCAGTTCACCATCATCTGACACAGTACATGAAATCTTGTTAAAACCTCACAACTGCACACAATCACTAAATTATATATATAATATTAATTACATATATCACTATTTGAACATGTTTATTATTCATCATCATCATCATCTTCATCATCATCGTCCCTGCACTGAGGTTTGAAATCTGATCATTGTTAATATACACTTAGGCTCAGAAATATTTGGACAGTGACACAAGTTTTGTTATTTTAGCTGTTTGTGAAAACATATTCAGGATACAATTATATAATCAATATGGGCTTAAAGTGCAGACTCTCAGCTGTAATTTGAGAGTATTCACATCCAAATTGGAGCAAGTGTTTAGGAATTACAGCTCTTTAATACGTGGCCACCTTTTTTTCAAGGGACCAAAGGTAATTGGACAATTGACTCAGAAGACTGCAAAATAAATAACAAGACTGCATGAGCTCTTCCCTCGTTAACCTGTCATCAATTAAGCAGTTTAATGATCTGGAGTTCATTCCAGGTGTGGCGTTTTGCATTAGGATGCTGTTGCTGTGAACACACAACATGCGGCCAAAGGAGCTCTCAATGGAGGTGATACAGACCATCCTGAGGCTGAAAAAAGAAGAAATTCATCAGAGAGATAGCAGAAATGTTAGGAGAGGCCTAACCAACTGTTTGGTTCATTCTGAGAAAAAAAGAGAGCACTGGTGAGCTTGGGAACTCAGGGAGGCCTGGACAGTGGTGGATGAACACAGAATCCTTTCCATGGTGAAGAAAAAAAACCTTCACAACATCCACGCAATTGAAGAACACTCTCCAGGAAGTAGGTGTATCAATATCTAAGTCTACTATAAAAAGAAGACTTCATGAGAGTAAATACAAAGGATTCACCACAAGGTGAATCAGATACACATTATCATCTGCTGTATCAACAGAAAATGATAACCATAGAAGAGCAGAAGTGATGCTGCAGAGCGGAGAGTCTGATACCTTGGTCAGAAGCTCTGGGTCCTCTCTGTAACCGTCTCCAATCTCACTGGTTCTCAGCTGGACAACAAGCCTTAAAGGAGGTGTCCACTGACGGTGTGGTCTTCCAGGCAGAGTCTTACAAACTCAGAGTATGGACTAAACACTAAACCATGAACATTTGAAAGTTTTAACTTTGAAGAGTGATGGCTAGTAGTGGTTAGAGTAGGGTGCTTACATCCTGGGAAGGCTGCAAGTCCCCTGTTTCCAACCATTGTGATACATAATTCTCAGTAAACTGTTTTGTGCATCCAGAAATTAAATCTAGGGCTAGATCAAAGGTATGAAACAAAAGTTGGACAGTGGACTGAAAAAATATGCCCCCTTATTTTACAGCTGTGAATTCTACATTTTATCACTTTTATCAAACAGACGTTTGATAAAGGTTTTATACTCCATAAATTTCATACTATAAAATGATATGTAAAGTATATCAATCAAAAAAGAAATTATGGGTACAGCAGATCAACTTTACCACTTTTATGCATATTTACACAAAACAACCAAACCAATAGTGTTCAGCCAAGGTCTTTGAAAACTGATTTTTAAATCTGTACTAGATCCTTTACACAAAAGCAACACACAGCCCATCTGTGAGCAGCAGATGCAGCCACAACAAAGCATTTCAATGTAAATACAAAGAATATCGTTTTTTTTTTACTTTTATGCAAAATAACTTCTAAACAGATTTAACAATAGAGTCAATTTAGCCAAATTCTATGAATATGGGTGCAAAATCTATTACACATTATATATAAAAAAAAGAACATGAAAGCCAAATATTTTAATGACAGCTCCCCATGCAGCAAAGCATTGTGTAAGGCTTGAACTTACAGGTCTTCTTTGAACACTAAACAAACTTGTGAATGAATAAAAATAAAAATTTGTTGATAAAATCGTCATTACAAAATTTTAATGCTTCTGCAACTGATCGGAACTGTTGGAACCAAATGCCATTTTAGTTGAACTGCATGTTCTCCATCGTCATGAAGACCTACTGTAATAAACGAGCACCTACAACTCAAGCATCACATCACTTTCCCACTCAGCTTTTTAACGTTAAGCATATGTAAACATTAATGTAAAAACATTAGCACTTTGGGGGTCAGATCCGGTTTGCGGCGATCTTATGATAGTTTAGATGTTTCCTTTACATAAACTTTCCTTTACAAAAATTCTTTGGTATCCCCTTTTTTCAGCTCAACTTCATTTTTATGATCCAGTCTTTTTTTCCCACTTTAGCCAGCTTTAGTAAAATATTTGGAAAAAGAAAATATCTATTACAATAAAATCAACAAACATGCTCAGCAAACTTTAGGAAGCATTTCAGAGGAATGTCAGCATTGATCTCTTGGGCACGAAAGTTAGCTCATCCATTCTATCAGCTATCGACACGTATCTGTAGATATCATTTCGTGCCACTGACTTCTGGTTTTGTGAGTGTGGTGCCTCTTACCTGGTTTATGAAGGAATTACCTAGTATATTCATCACATCTTAATATCAGCTAATTCAACTAAGGGCAATATTAAAACAGTTGCAATGTCTATTGTTTACGATAACAGTTTTCTTGCTTGTTTCTTTTTCTTGATAAACTTTTAAAGAGTTATGGTTAAGAGCAAATAATATATGATATATGATAATAATTACAATATGAGGAACCAAGTTTCTTAATTAGGGCAAAACCAAGTAGGGGACAATTCAGCACTCGTAGAAAGTACAATAATAATAATAATAATAATAATAACAATTAAAACCGCAAGCGGTGATGATCGGCCCTCGCAGCCAAGCGCCGCTCTGGCCTAAGGGCCACCGCTAGGGTACGCGCACCTCCCGCCGCCAGCCACCGCAGAAGCTGTCATGCATTTTCCTCACCCGTCTACCATGCCATACACACGTATGCGTTGGGCAGCGCTCCCCCACGACTCACAAAAAATCTGGTGCAGATCAGTCGATGCACCGAGGAGACACAGCCGTTGAATAATAAAAATGCATTTGGCCACCGGGCCGGACTAAATCGTTCGGCGGGCCAGATCCGGCCCGCAGGCCGTACGTTTGACACCCCTGGTTTAAACATTAGTATACCAACTTAATCAAAGGTATCTTACTAGCTGTTAATCCAGCTTCATGTGAAAAGTTAACAAAACCTTTTTAGTTATTTAAAGTTAATTATTTCATGTGTTTAAGGGTTTCGTTTCTTGCATTAAGACAGCTTTTATGAAAGCTTGACAGTTAAATTGGTGGATACACACCCAAAAGTAATAATGTAAAAGTAACACTTTGGCAATTGGAAAATTGCTAAAGTAACACGTTAGCAATATTCCACATGTGTATGTTGTGTACAAACTTTAGTAATTTCTAACAGACCACTTCACTCTCAGAAAGCAGGTCTGCTAGTGGTTCCTAAAGTCTGTAAAACCAGAATGGTAGGCAGATCCTTTAGTTATCAGGCTCCTCTCCAGTGGAACAAACTCCCAGTTTTGGTCCGTGACGCAGACACCCTGTCTACTTTTAAGACTAATCCTAAAACTTTCCTTTTTCCATCCATCCATCGTCTTCCACTTATCCGGGGTCAGGTCGCAGGGGCAGCTTCAAGAGGGAGCCCCAGACCTTCCTCTCCCCAGCCACTTGGGCCACTTCCTCCGGGGGAATCCCAAAGCGTTCCCAGGCCAGCATAGTCTCTCCAGCGTGTCCTGGGTCTTCCTCTGGGCCTCCTCCCGGTGGGACGTGCCAAGAACACCTCATCAGGGAGGCGTCCAGGAGGCATCCTAACCAGATGCCCGATCCACCTCAACTGGCTCCTCTCAATGTGGAGGAGCAGCGGCTCTACTCTGAGTCCTCCCCGGATGACTGAGCTCCTCACCCTATCTCTAAGGGAGAGCCCAGACACACTATGGAGAAAACTCATTTTGGCCGCTTGTATCCGGGATTTCGTTCTTTCGGTCACGACCCAAAGCTCGTGACCATAGATGAGGGTAGGAACGTAGATCGACTGGTAAATCGAGAGCTTGGCCTTTTGGCTCAGCTCTCTCTTCACCACAACGGATCGGTACAGCGCACGCTTCACAGCAGACGTCGCACCAATCCGCCTGTCGATCTCCCGCTCCATCTTCCCCTCATTCGTGAACAAGACCCCAAGATACTTGAACTCCTCCACTAGAAGCTGGCTCTTGGGACTTTCCTTTTTGACAAAGATTATAGTTAGAGTGGTTCATGTTACCCCGAGCTACCTCTATAGTTATGCTGCTATAGGCTTAGGCTGCTGGAGGACATCAGGGTCTATTGTTCTTCAATTTTGCATGACTGTTGTCATTTCAGCTTTTACCTTTTTGTTTTTTCTATTTTTTCTTCATAGTAGGTACCCCTGGTCTGGCGTTCTGTTAGCTGTGACATCATTCAGGGAAGACAGATCACCTGCTATTACCATCTAATGTAAAACACATTACTGGATCAATGTGTGCTTCTGTGCTTTTTTGTCTGTCTTGTTGTGTCTCTTCTCTCTCTTTTGTAACCCCCAGTCGGTCAAGGCAGATTACCGTTCATACTGAGCCCGGTTCGGCTGGAGGTTTTTCCTTCCTGTTAATGGGGAGTTTTTCCTTCTGCTGTCACTTCATGCTTGATCAGTATGAGGGATTGCTGCTAAGCCATGTACAATGCAAACGACTCTCCCTGTGGCTCTACGCTTCTTCAGGAGTCAATGCTGCTTGTTACGACTTTGATGAAATCAACTGGTTCCCTTATATAGGAATTTCTTTTACCAATCTGGATAATCTGACTTAATATGTATAATCTGATTGATTTTGACATTGTAAACTGCCTTTAGATGACATGCAGGCCGGCAGACCCGACATGTATATTAATAATATGTATTATTATTATTAATATTATTATTATTTTATATATCTGCCTCGTTATATTTGCATAATGCATGAAGAAAAATATCAGCAGCGCAAGAGTCTGTTCCGATCATCCAGCCCTTACCACAGGCTACTGCAGCCCATTGGTTATCATCCCTGACAGTCTAAAGGGCTAGGCCAATCATAAAGTAGAAAAACACCTTCACGCTCCATGTGGAACTTTGTGCAGCGGTGTTCACAGTAGTAATGGATAAGAAACGCAAGGGAGGCGCAGAGAAACTGCACGAAAAAAAGAAACGAGTTCTTCAAACGGATGCTGCGAAATGTGTCAAACTGACTGACATGTTCCCAACAGCAGGCCCTTCATCTGCTCCGGTGTCTGGTGTAAAATATGGTGGTGGTTGTAGTCAGTGACGTGCGGTAGAGAGTGACACGGGAGTGGATTTTCACTCCTGTCCCGTCCCACTCCCACTGATAAAAATTGTGTCCCGTCCCAATCCCGGGCCAGAGTAGAAAAAAAAATCCTGTCCCGTCCCGCTCCTGGTAAAATTACTCCCACTCCCATCCCGCTCCCACTCAGAATGACTCCCGCTCCTGCCCTACTCCCATTCTTGTTGTCTTCATTAAGTTTTCTGGAAATACATTAAACCTGAATGTCTATGAAGGGTCAGTTAAGTTCCTGTTTTAGCTGTAGTAAAGGCCAGTTAAAGTGAAAGGAATAATAATAAATAAATAAATAAAGTAACAAACACGGAAACAGACCATGCCTATCTTAGTTGAATAAACAAAATGTACAATGTTGCTTTTTACTAATTCATTAAGTAATTGTTTCACATGAACAATGAAGTTACTTTTACATTTCAAATTGCTGAAACTAAAGAATAATGCACCGAGAAAGAGATCTATACTCAGTTAAGAAAAAAGTGCATAAAGGCATTACTGTCACAATTTAGATAATGTACCGAAGTGGTTCAAAAACTCAGTTTAGTAAAACAAAAAATTACAAAAAAGTTGAATATCATTCAAGCATATTAGTATTTTTCCATTTGCAATAAAATATCCACAAACTAATTAGGGTTTACTATCAGAACCAATACATTCATTGAACATTAAACACATTCTTAGACAGATCTGTCAACTTTTATCAAAAGTTAAAAGTGAGATTATGTTAATTTTCGGGGATGATGCGGAGCTGGAGGCGGAGCTAACTGGACCCAGGAACAGCCGGTCCAGTCGGCTCCGTCTCATTTTTACCCGACCAGACATGGAAGTACATGTTTTACTTTTGTTAAATAGTGAAACAGAAGTGTTAACACATTGTTCAGTTATTGGGTTAAAACAGAAAAAAACACAACTGTTCAGACAATACTAAATAAAATAATAAAGTAGTTTTAAGTTATTGGCCGTATTATTACACTGTTGCACATTGGGAAATTAGTCCAGGAAACACGTTTTACAAGCAGGTACTGAGTGTTAACACCGTGACATTCAACTCTCCTCAAGTTTGTTAATATTTGCAACTTTACAGTTGCGCTGTGAGTTTAATAAATAAGTCCTTACTTTTGACTTTGCGTTGCCGATCCAACTTTTCCAGGTTGAGTTCGCCACTAGCGGTTGATCCCCCCCCCCACTCCCATTCTGTTTTTTGAGCGCTGGCGGAAAAAATAAACCGGATGCACTGTTGGCTTCTGGGTCGTGTAGTTCTTGACCAGCATTATAGTTTCGGTTTCTTGGAAAAAAACTACAAAATGGCGGCGGCGAACCTACATTTTTGATTTTCTATTTTATTTAATCTTTTGGCTTCGATCCTAGTTAATTGTACCTGTTGTTGGTTTACTCCCGCTCCCGTCTGCTCCCGTTTATATTTAATCCTGTACCGTCCCAATCACGTGATATTTACTGATGTTGACTCCCATCCCGCGGGATTCCCGTGGGAATCACGTGACCCGCGGGATTCCCGAAAAAATGTCAGTCTCTAACGTGCGGTAGGGTTCATGGCTGGTGAGGCACTGACGTCATCAGAGTCAGATTTACAAATATATACACTCTACAGAGTAGACTCGTTGCAAAGTGCTGAAGGAGACTGATTGAGCCAAATAAATTCACCAAGATACATGGAAAAATATTGGTTCTTTGATGAAAAAAATTGTCATTTGATTGGTAACAGTTTATGAGTTATGATGGATTTCTGCATTTGTAACACATTCTAAAACTATAACCCACATTACGCAGATTTTATCACAAAAACAAAACATGAATAAGTATCGCTGTCTTACCTCTACTTATAATTTAAGTCCCTGTGGCGCTCTTTCTGAACAAAAATATCATCATTTTCCGGTAAAAGTTCTCTTTATCTTCTTCAGTTTTAAAAGTCTCTCAGTCTCAATGGAGCTCACTGCCAGGGAGGAAAGCCTTCCCTGATCAGTCCTGTTCCAGCTGTATGTTTAGTCTTTTTAGTGCTTTACTTGTTTAGCAAAACTCGCTAATAAAACATCAATAACTTGTTTTGACTCTACTATTTGGGGATCACGAGCGGTGCCCCTTGAGCGCCCCCTGCCTAGTGGCCAAGGAACTGCTGGCCTCACCTACAACCACTTCTTTGCTGTTTATGATCGGCCAGCACCACGAAAACATGTTATCTGCACACAGTTTGATGACCAAAACACAATTCGTAATCCACATATATTAAATTGTGGAAAATCAGTTCATAACTGTTTGAACAATTGAATTTATGATCTAGAGACAGGAAGATGCATTCACAGAATGGAAGTCAGCGCAGTTACCATGGGATTGCGCAATCCCAGGGTAGGCCAAGCTCGCTGCGGCCTCACCGGCTTCGCTATCAAGCGCCACCAAGGATTTACATGAAAAATAGCGAAAAGTCTGCGATTTTAAAGAAAATATGATCAAAAATTAGGAAATTAGATAAATAAAATACTTATTACAAATGACTGAGTAAATCAAAATTTATATTATGTTATTATATATTTTCTTTCTTTCCATGATGACAAGTGAGGCATTTCTCTGGTTCATTTTGTCATTGGCATCCTTTTTTACACAGTGAGTGCACATTAGTCCAATGTTACCCTACAGTATCTGGAAGACTGAATAGATCTGATGAGCAACTTACAATAACTTCTTATAATGATGTAACGTGATAATATGTGTGATTGACCGTGACACCTCTCTTTCTCTCTCTCTCTCTCTGATCTAAGAATAGTTGCTGTGCTGTGGTGGAGTTTACATTTTACAGTGTTAATAAATTAAGATTTTGGAAGTATTTTAAGTGTCCACTCTCACTAATTTCCATTATCCTGACTTCAAGGTATTGCACAGTTGGTATTGCACAGTTGGTATACACATTCAGTACACAAAAAAAATGTGGTGGGCCAGTCTAATCCAAAATGCCAGGGCCAATTTTTTGTCCCAATCCACCCCTGATGACATGTTTCATGATTTGGCGTTATATAAATAAAAACTGAAATGTATTGAACAAGAGTTTGTCAGTTTTCAAGCAGGATTTGTATATCTGTTCAACTTAAATATACAAGGAAACCAAAGAGTTAAGATCACTTACTTACCAAGAGAAATTCCTTTGGGGTTTATTTGTGGTCTCTTGCTGCCCCCTGCTGGACAAGTATGATCAAATACATATGCTTTACATGTCAACTTGGTATCAAAATTCAGATTTCAATCTAAAATGGCTTACTTCCTGTGATACTTGCAGTATGACATTAATTGTAAATTCTGAGCGTCTTGCTGAGATCTACAACTGTACAAAATTTCATTACTCTACGATGAAGTAAGTGAATACCAAAGGGTCCTTTGAAATTTGCTTGGTGGCGCTATAGAGAAACTAAGTCCTGCTCACTAAAGTTTGTTAAGGATTCCTGTTGGGGGGTGGATAAGGATGCATCCAAATGAGTTTTAAGCAGCTCGGCCCAAAACTGTGGAATTCAGAGCCAAACGTATGACAGCAGCGTTTGAGGTGAATATGCCACGCCGCCACGCCCCCCTGCTCCATCCAATCCAGTTGAGCCTGAAATCCACAACATACCAACATGTGTTCTGTCTGTGGACACAGTTTCATGTTGATTAGCTCAGAGGGGTAACATAGCGACCGCTTACAACAAAACATGACACTTCCTGTTGTCAGGGGGCGTGGCCTAAGCAATGTCATCATTTGACCATTGGATATTATAGGAGACCTGATGGTGATCAATCACTGAAAGTTTGATGCCTCTGTGTGTTTCTGTGTAGGAGATATAACAGTTTTATTTTTTGTGGCGAGTAGGTGAACTTTAACCCTTGCTAATGCCCCTTCAACAAGCTCAAAAACTCACCGTTTTGATAACTTTTAATTGGCCATGCCTTATGATCAGACTGCCCGAGTTTCAAGCCGCTCGCTAAAAATCTCTAGGAGGAGATCCATCAAATACCAATGCTATAAACGTCAAAAATGTGGTCAAAATCAGACATTCAATCTAAAATGGCCGACTTCCTGTGATATTTACACTATGACATTAATTGTAAATTCTGAGCGTCTTGGTGAGCTCTACCACTGTACCAAATCTCATGTCTCTACGATGAAGTAAGTGAATAGCAAAGGGTCCTTTGAAAATTGCTAAGTGGCGCCGTTGAGGCATTAGGTCACGCCCACCAAAATTTGTTATGGATTCCTGTTGGGGGGTGGATAAGGATGCATCCAAGTGAGTTTTATGCAGCTCGGCCCAAAAATGTGGAATTCAGAGCCAAACGTATGGCAGCGGCGTTTGAGGTGACTTCACCACGCCGCCACGCTCTCCTGCTCTATCGAATCGACTTGGGGCTGGAATCCACAACACAACAACATGTTTTCTGTCTCTGGACACAGTTTCATGTTGATTAGCTCAGAGGGGTAACATAGCGACCGTTTACAGCAAAACATGACACTTCCTGTTGTCAGGGGGTGTGGCCTAAGTGATGTCATCATTTGACCATTGGATATTATAGGAGACCTGATGATGATTAATCACAGAAAGTTTGGTGCCTCTGTGTGTTTCTGTGTAGGAGATATAACACTTTTATTTTTTGTGGCGAATAGGTGAACTTTGACCCCTGCCAACGCCCCTTCAGCATGCTCAAAAACTCACCGTTTTGATAACTTTTGATTGGCCATGCCTTATGATCAGACTGCCCGAGTTTCAAGCCGATCGCTCAAAATCTCTAGGAGGAGATCCATCAAATACCAATGCTATAAACGTCAAAAATTGGGTCAAAATCAGACTTTAAGTCTAAAATGGCCAACTTCCTGTGATATTTGCACTATGACATTAATTGTAAATTCTGAGCGTCTTGTTGAGCTCTACAACTGTACCAAATTTCATGTCTCTACGACGAAGTAAGTGAATAGCAAAGGGTCCTTTGAAAATTTCTAGGTGGCGCCGTTGAGGCATTTTTCTTTAGATTTTTGTGACGACCTTAAAATACAAAATTTTTAAACAGTCACCATGCATCTGCCAAGTTTGGTGAGTTTTTGAAAATGAGAAAGCCCCCAAAAAGGCCCCTCTTTAGGGGGGCAGAATAATAATAATAATAATTAAAACCGCAAGCGGTGATGATCGGCCCTCGCAGCCAAGCGCCGCTCTGGCCTAAGGGCCACCGCTAGGGTACGCGCACCTCCCGCCGCCAGCCACCGCAGAAGCTGTCATGCATTTTCCTCACCCGTCTACCATGCCATACACACGTATGCGTTGGGCAGCGCTCCCCCACGACTCACAAAAAATCTGGTGCAGATCGGTCGATGCACCGAGGAGACACAGCCGTTGAATAATAAAAATGCATTTGGCCACCGGGCCGGACTAAATCGTTCGGCGGGCCAGATCCGGCCCGCAGGCCGTACGTTTGACACCCCTGGTTTAAACATTAGTATACCAACTTAATCAAAGGTATCTTACTAGCTGTTAATCCAGCTTCATGTGAAAAGTTAACAAAACCTTTTTAGTTATTTAAAGTTAATTATTTCATGTGTTTAAGGGTTTCGTTTCTTGCATTAAGACAGCTTTTATGAAAGTTTGACAGTTAAATTGGTGGATACACACCCAAAAGTAATAATGTAAAAGTAACACTTTGGCAATTGGAAAATTGCTAAAGTAACACGTTAGCAATATTCCACATGTGTATGTTGTGTACAAACTTTAGTAATTTCTAACAGACCACTTCACTCTCAGAAAGCAGGTCTGCTAGTGGTTCCTAAAGTCTGTAAAACCAGAATGGTAGGCAGATCCTTTAGTTATCAGGCTCCTCTCCAGTGGAACAAACTCCCAGTTTTGGTCCGTGACGCAGACACCCTGTCTACTTTTAAGACTAATCCTAAAACTTTCCTTTTTCCATCCATCCATCGTCTTCCACTTATCCGGGGTCAGGTCGCAGGGGCAGCTTCAAGAGGGAGCCCCAGACCTTCCTCTCCCCAGCCACTTGGGCCACTTCCTCCGGGGGAATCCCAAAGCGTTCCCAGGCCAGCATAGTCTCTCCAGCGTGTCCTGGGTCTTCCTCTGGGCCTCCTCCCGGTGGGACGTGCCAAGAACACCTCATCAGGGAGGCGTCCAGGAGGCATCCTAACCAGATGCCCGATCCACCTCAACTGGCTCCTCTCAATGTGGAGGAGCAGCGGCTCTACTCTGAGTCCTCCCCGGATGACTGAGCTCCTCACCCTATCTCTAAGGGAGAGCCCAGACACACTATGGAGAAAACTCATTTTGGCCGCTTGTATCCGGGATTTCGTTCTTTCGGTCACGACCCAAAGCTCGTGACCATAGATGAGGGTAGGAACGTAGATCGACTGGTAAATCGAGAGCTTGGCCTTTTGGCTCAGCTCTCTCTTCACCACAACGGATCGGTACAGCGCACGCTTCACAGCAGACGTCGCACCAATCCGCCTGTCGATCTCCCGCTCCATCTTCCCCTCATTCGTGAACAAGACCCCAAGATACTTGAACTCCTCCACTAGAAGCTGGCTCTTGGGACTTTCCTTTTTGACAAAGATTATAGTTAGAGTGGTTCATGTTACCCCGAGCTACCTCTATAGTTATGCTGCTATAGGCTTAGGCTGCTGGAGGACATCAGGGTCTATTGTTCTTCAATTTTGCATGACTGTTGTCATTTCAGCTTTTACCTTTTTGTTTTTTCTATTTTTTCTTCATAGTAGGTACCCCTGGTCTGGCGTTCTGTTAGCTGTGACATCATTCAGGGAAGACAGATCACCTGCTATTACCATCTAATGTAAAACACATTACTGGATCAATGTGTGCTTCTGTGCTTTTTTGTCTG
Organism: Fundulus diaphanus; assembly: GCA_037039145.1. Classification (NCBI taxonomy): domain Eukaryota; kingdom Metazoa; phylum Chordata; class Actinopteri; order Cyprinodontiformes; family Fundulidae; genus Fundulus; species Fundulus diaphanus. The sequence continues at coordinate 23,974,180 of CM073143.1, read as the reverse complement.
TCTTGTTGTGTCTCTTCTCTCTCTTTTGTAACCCCCAGTCGGTCAAGGCAGATTACCGTTCATACTGAGCCCGGTTCGGCTGGAGGTTTTTCCTTCCTGTTAATGGGGAGTTTTTCCTTCTGCTGTCACTTCATGCTTGATCAGTATGAGGGATTGCTGCTAAGCCATGTACAATGCAAACGACTCTCCCTGTGGCTCTACGCTTCTTCAGGAGTCAATGCTGCTTGTTACGACTTTGATGAAATCAACTGGTTCCCTTATATAGGAATTTCTTTTACCAATCTGGATAATCTGACTTAATATGTATAATCTGATTGATTTTGACATTGTAAACTGCCTTTAGATGACATGCAGGCCGGCAGACCCGACATGTATATTAATAATATGTATTATTATTATTAATATTATTATTATTTTATATATCTGCCTCGTTATATTTGCATAATGCATGAAGAAAAATATCAGCAGCGCAAGAGTCTGTTCCGATCATCCAGCCCTTACCACAGGCTACTGCAGCCCATTGGTTATCATCCCTGACAGTCTAAAGGGCTAGGCCAATCATAAAGTAGAAAAACACCTTCACGCTCCATGTGGAACTTTGTGCAGCGGTGTTCACAGTAGTAATGGATAAGAAACGCAAGGGAGGCGCAGAGAAACTGCACGAAAAAAAGAAACGAGTTCTTCAAACGGATGCTGCGAAATGTGTCAAACTGACTGACATGTTCCCAACAGCAGGCCCTTCATCTGCTCCGGTGTCTGGTGTAAAATATGGTGGTGGTTGTAGTCAGTGACGTGCGGTAGAGAGTGACACGGGAGTGGATTTTCACTCCTGTCCCGTCCCACTCCCACTGATAAAAATTGTGTCCCGTCCCAATCCCGGGCCAGAGTAGAAAAAAAAATCCTGTCCCGTCCCGCTCCTGGTAAAATTACTCCCACTCCCATCCCGCTCCCACTCAGAATGACTCCCGCTCCTGCCCTACTCCCATTCTTGTTGTCTTCATTAAGTTTTCTGGAAATACATTAAACCTGAATGTCTATGAAGGGTCAGTTAAGTTCCTGTTTTAGCTGTAGTAAAGGCCAGTTAAAGTGAAAGGAATAATAATAAATAAATAAATAAAGTAACAAACAGGGAAACAGACCATGCCTATCTTAGTTGAATAAACAAAATGTACAATGTTGCTTTTTACTAATTCATTAAGTAATTGTTTCACATGAACAATGAAGTTACTTTTACATTTCAAATTGCTGAAACTAAAGAATAATGCACCGAGAAAGAGATCTATACTCAGTTAAGAAAAAAGTGCATAAAGGCATTACTGTCACAATTTAGATAATGTACCGAAGTGGTTCAAAAACTCAGTTTAGTAAAACAAAAAATTACAAAAAAGTTGAATATCATTCAAGCATATTAGTATTTTTCCATTTGCAATAAAATATCCACAAACTAATTAGGGTTTACTATCAGAACCAATACATTCATTGAACATTAAACACATTCTTAGACAGATCTGTCAACTTTTATCAAAAGTTAAAAGTGAGATTATGTTAATTTTCGGGGATGATGCGGAGCTGGAGGCGGAGCTAACTGGACCCAGGAACAGCCGGTCCAGTCGGCTCCGTCTCATTTTTACCCGACCAGACATGGAAGTACATGTTTTACTTTTGTTAAATAGTGAAACAGAAGTGTTAACACATTGTTCAGTTATTGGGTTAAAACAGAAAAAAACACAACTGTTCAGACAATACTAAATAAAATAATAAAGTAGTTTTAAGTTATTGGCCGTATTATTACACTGTTGCACATTGGGAAATTAGTCCAGGAAACACGTTTTACAAGCAGGTACTGAGTGTTAACACCGTGACATTCAACTCTCCTCAAGTTTGTTAATATTTGCAACTTTACAGTTGCGCTGTGAGTTTAATAAATAAGTCCTTACTTTTGACTTTGCGTTGCCGATCCAACTTTTCCAGGTTGAGTTCGCCACTAGCGGTTGATCCCCCCCCCCCCCACTCCCATTCTGTTTTTTGAGCGCTGGCGGAAAAAATAAACCGGATGCACTGTTGGCTTCTGGGTCGTGTAGTTCTTTGACCAGCATTATAGTTTCGGTTTCTTGGAAAAAAACTACAAAATGGCGGCGGCGAACCTACATTTTTGATTTTCTATTTTATTTAATCTTTTGGCTTCGATCCTAGTTAATTGTACCTGTTGTTGGTTTACTCCCGCTCCCGTCTGCTCCCGTTTATATTTAATCCTGTACCGTCCCAATCACGTGATATTTACTGATGTTGACTCCCATCCCGCGAGATTCCCGTGGGAATCACGTGACCCGCGGGATTCCCGAAAAAATGTCAGTCTCTAACGTGCGGTAGGGTTCATGGCTGGTGAGGCACTGACGTCATCAGAGTCAGATTTACAAATATATACACTCTACAGAGTAGACTCGTTGCAAAGTGCTGAAGGAGACTGATTGAGCCAAATAAATTCACCAAGATACATGGAAAAATATTGGTTCTTTGATGAAAAAAATTGTCATTTGATTGGTAACAGTTTATGAGTTATGATGGATTTCTGCATTTGTAACACATTCTAAAACTATAACCCACATTACGCAGATTTTATCACAAAAACAAAACATGAATAAGTATCGCTGTCTTACCTCTACTTATAATTTAAGTCCCTGTGGCGCTCTTTCTGAACAAAAATATCATCATTTTCCGGTAAAAGTTCTCTTTATCTTCTTCAGTTTTAAAAGTCTCTCAGTCTCAATGGAGCTCACTGCCAGGGAGGAAAGCCTTCCCTGATCAGTCCTGTTCCAGCTGTATGTTTAGTCTTTTTAGTGCTTTACTTGTTTAGCAAAACTCGCTAATAAAACATCAATAACTTGTTTTGACTCTACTATTTGGGGATCACGAGCGGTGCCCCTTGAGCGCCCCCTGCCTAGTGGCCAAGGAACTGCTGGCCTCACCTACAACCACTTCTTTGCTGTTTATGATCGGCCAGCACCACGAAAACATGTTATCTGCACACAGTTTGATGACCAAAACACAATTCGTAATCCACATATATTAAATTGTGGAAAATCAGTTCATAACTGTTTGAACAATTGAATTTATGATCTAGAGACAGGAAGATGCATTCACAGAATGGAAGTCAGCGCAGTTACCATGGGATTGCGCAATCCCAGGGTAGGCCAAGCTCGCTGCGGCCTCACCGGCTTCGCTATCAAGCGCCACCAAGGATTTACATGAAAAATAGCGAAAAGTCTGCGATTTTAAAGAAAATATGATCAAAAATTAGGAAATTAGATAAATAAAATACTTATTACAAATGACTGAGTAAATCAAAATTTATATTATGTTATTATATATTTTCTTTCTTTCCATGATGACAAGTGAGGCATTTCTCTGGTTCATTTTGTCATTGGCATCCTTTTTTACACAGTGAGTGCACATTAGTCCAATGTTACCCTACAGTATCTGGAAGACTGAATAGATCTGATGAGCAACTTACAATAACTTCTTATAATGATGTAACGTGATAATATGTGTGATTGACCGTGACACCTCTCTTTCTCTCTCTCTCTCTCTGATCTAAGAATAGTTGCTGTGCTGTGGTGGAGTTTACATTTTACAGTGTTAATAAATTAAGATTTTGGAAGTATTTTAAGTGTCCACTCTCACTAATTTCCATTATCCTGACTTCAAGGTATTGCACAGTTGGTATTGCACAGTTGGTATACACATTCAGTACACAAAAAAAATGTGGTGGGCCAGTCTAATCCAAAATGCCAGGGCCAATTTTTTGTCCCAATCCACCCCTGATGACATGTTTCATGATTTGGCGTTATATAAATAAAAACTGAAATGTATTGAACAAGAGTTTGTCAGTTTTCAAGCAGGATTTGTATATCTGTTCAACTTAAATATACAAGGAAACCAAAGAGTTAAGATCACTTACTTACCAAGAGAAATTCCTTTGGGGTTTATTTGTGGTCTCTTGCTGCCCCCTGCTGGACAAGTATGATCAAATACATATGCTTTACATGTCAACTTGGTATCAAAATTCAGATTTCAATCTAAAATGGCTTACTTCCTGTGATACTTGCAGTATGACATTAATTGTAAATTCTGAGCGTCTTGCTGAGATCTACAACTGTACAAAATTTCATTACTCTACGATGAAGTAAGTGAATACCAAAGGGTCCTTTGAAATTTGCTTGGTGGCGCTATAGAGAAACTAAGTCCTGCTCACTAAAGTTTGTTAAGGATTCCTGTTGGGGGGTGGATAAGGATGCATCCAAATGAGTTTTAAGCAGCTCGGCCCAAAACTGTGGAATTCAGAGCCAAACGTATGACAGCAGCGTTTGAGGTGAATATGCCACGCCGCCACGCCCCCCTGCTCCATCCAATCCAGTTGAGCCTGAAATCCACAACATACCAACATGTGTTCTGTCTGTGGACACAGTTTCATGTTGATTAGCTCAGAGGGGTAACATAGCGACCGCTTACAACAAAACATGACACTTCCTGTTGTCAGGGGGCGTGGCCTAAGCAATGTCATCATTTGACCATTGGATATTATAGGAGACCTGATGGTGATCAATCACTGAAAGTTTGATGCCTCTGTGTGTTTCTGTGTAGGAGATATAACAGTTTTATTTTTTGTGGCGAGTAGGTGAACTTTAACCCTTGCTAATGCCCCTTCAACAAGCTCAAAAACTCACCGTTTTGATAACTTTTAATTGGCCATGCCTTATGATCAGACTGCCCGAGTTTCAAGCCGCTCGCTAAAAATCTCTAGGAGGAGATCCATCAAATACCAATGCTATAAACGTCAAAAATGTGGTCAAAATCAGACATTCAATCTAAAATGGCCGACTTCCTGTGATATTTACACTATGACATTAATTGTAAATTCTGAGCGTCTTGGTGAGCTCTACCACTGTACCAAATCTCATGTCTCTACGATGAAGTAAGTGAATAGCAAAGGGTCCTTTGAAAATTGCTAAGTGGCGCCGTTGAGGCATTAGGTCACGCCCACCAAAATTTGTTATGGATTCCTGTTGGGGGGTGGATAAGGATGCATCCAAGTGAGTTTTATGCAGCTCGGCCCAAAAATGTGGAATTCAGAGCCAAACGTATGGCAGCGGCGTTTGAGGTGACTTCACCACGCCGCCACGCTCTCCTGCTCTATCGAATCGACTTGGGGCTGGAATCCACAACACAACAACATGTTTTCTGTCTCTGGACACAGTTTCATGTTGATTAGCTCAGAGGGGTAACATAGCGACCGTTTACAGCAAAACATGACACTTCCTGTTGTCAGGGGGTGTGGCCTAAGTGATGTCATCATTTGACCATTGGATATTATAGGAGACCTGATGATGATTAATCACAGAAAGTTTGGTGCCTCTGTGTGTTTCTGTGTAGGAGATATAACACTTTTATTTTTTGTGGCGAATAGGTGAACTTTGACCCCTGCCAACGCCCCTTCAGCATGCTCAAAAACTCACCGTTTTGATAACTTTTGATTGGCCATGCCTTATGATCAGACTGCCCGAGTTTCAAGCCGATCGCTCAAAATCTCTAGGAGGAGATCCATCAAATACCAATGCTATAAACGTCAAAAATTGGGTCAAAATCAGACTTTAAGTCTAAAATGGCCAACTTCCTGTGATATTTGCACTATGACATTAATTGTAAATTCTGAGCGTCTTGTTGAGCTCTACAACTGTACCAAATTTCATGTCTCTACGACGAAGTAAGTGAATAGCAAAGGGTCCTTTGAAAATTTCTAGGTGGCGCCGTTGAGGCATTTTTCTTTAGATTTTTGTGACGACCTTAAAATACAAAATTTTTAAACAGTCACCATGCATCTGCCAAGTTTGGTGAGTTTTTGAAAATGAGAAAGCCCCCAAAAAGGCCCCTCTTTAGGGGGGCAGAATAATAATAATAATAATTAAAACCGCAAGCGGTGATGATCGGCCCTCGCAGCCAAGCGCCGCTCTGGCCTAAGGGCCACCGCTAGGGTACGCGCACCTCCCGCCGCCAGCCACCGCAGAAGCTGTCATGCATTTTCCTCACCCGTCTACCATGCCATACACACGTATGCGTTGGGCAGCGCTCCCCCACGACTCACAAAAAATCTGGTGCAGATCGGTCGATGCACCGAGGAGACACAGCCGTTGAATAATAAAAATGCATTTGGCCACCGGGCCGGACTAAATCGTTCGGCGGGCCAGATCCGGCCCGCAGGCCGTACGTTTGACACCCCTGGTTTAAACATTAGTATACCAACTTAATCAAAGGTATCTTACTAGCTGTTAATCCAGCTTCATGTGAAAAGTTAACAAAACCTTTTTAGTTATTTAAAGTTAATTATTTCATGTGTTTAAGGGTTTCGTTTCTTGCATTAAGACAGCTTTTATGAAAGTTTGACAGTTAAATTGGTGGATACACACCCAAAAGTAATAATGTAAAAGTAACACTTTGGCAATTGGAAAATTGCTAAAGTAACACGTTAGCAATATTCCACATGTGTATGTTGTGTACAAACTTTAGTAATTTCTAACAGACCACTTCACTCTCAGAAAGCAGGTCTGCTAGTGGTTCCTAAAGTCTGTAAAACCAGAATGGTAGGCAGATCCTTTAGTTATCAGGCTCCTCTCCAGTGGAACAAACTCCCAGTTTTGGTCCGTGACGCAGACACCCTGTCTACTTTTAAGACTAATCCTAAAACTTTCCTTTTTCCATCCATCCATCGTCTTCCACTTATCCGGGGTCAGGTCGCAGGGGCAGCTTCAAGAGGGAGCCCCAGACCTTCCTCTCCCCAGCCACTTGGGCCACTTCCTCCGGGGGAATCCCAAAGCGTTCCCAGGCCAGCATAGTCTCTCCAGCGTGTCCTGGGTCTTCCTCTGGGCCTCCTCCCGGTGGGACGTGCCAAGAACACCTCATCAGGGAGGCGTCCAGGAGGCATCCTAACCAGATGCCCGATCCACCTCAACTGGCTCCTCTCAATGTGGAGGAGCAGCGGCTCTACTCTGAGTCCTCCCCGGATGACTGAGCTCCTCACCCTATCTCTAAGGGAGAGCCCAGACACACTATGGAGAAAACTCATTTTGGCCGCTTGTATCCGGGATTTCGTTCTTTCGGTCACGACCCAAAGCTCGTGACCATAGATGAGGGTAGGAACGTAGATCGACTGGTAAATCGAGAGCTTGGCCTTTTGGCTCAGCTCTCTCTTCACCACAACGGATCGGTACAGCGCACGCTTCACAGCAGACGTCGCACCAATCCGCCTGTCGATCTCCCGCTCCATCTTCCCCTCATTCGTGAACAAGACCCCAAGATACTTGAACTCCTCCACTAGAAGCTGGCTCTTGGGACTTTCCTTTTTGACAAAGATTATAGTTAGAGTGGTTCATGTTACCCCGAGCTACCTCTATAGTTATGCTGCTATAGGCTTAGGCTGCTGGAGGACATCAGGGTCTATTGTTCTTCAATTTTGCATGACTGTTGTCATTTCAGCTTTTACCTTTTTGTTTTTTCTATTTTTTCTTCATAGTAGGTACCCCTGGTCTGGCGTTCTGTTAGCTGTGACATCATTCAGGGAAGACAGATCACCTGCTATTACCATCTAATGTAAAACACATTACTGGATCAATGTGTGCTTCTGTGCTTTTTTGTCTGTCTTGTTGTGTCTCTTCTCTCTCTTTTGTAACCCCCAGTCGGTCAAGGCAGATTACCGTTCATACTGAGCCCGGTTCGGCTGGAGGTTTTTCCTTCCTGTTAATGGGGAGTTTTTCCTTCTGCTGTCACTTCATGCTTGATCAGTATGAGGGATTGCTGCTAAGCCATGTACAATGCAAACGACTCTCCCTGTGGCTCTACGCTTCTTCAGGAGTCAATGCTGCTTGTTACGACTTTGATGAAATCAACTGGTTCCCTTATATAGGAATTTCTTTTACCAATCTGGATAATCTGACTTAATATGTATAATCTGATTGATTTTGACATTGTAAACTGCCTTTAGATGACATGCAGGCCGGCAGACCCGACATGTATATTAATAATATGTATTATTATTATTAATATTATTATTATTTTATATATCTGCCTCGTTATATTTGCATAATGCATGAAGAAAAATATCAGCAGCGCAAGAGTCTGTTCCGATCATCCAGCCCTTACCACAGGCTACTGCAGCCCATTGGTTATCATCCCTGACAGTCTAAAGGGCTAGGCCAATCATAAAGTAGAAAAACACCTTCACGCTCCATGTGGAACTTTGTGCAGCGGTGTTCACAGTAGTAATGGATAAGAAACGCAAGGGAGGCGCAGAGAAACTGCACGAAAAAAAGAAACGAGTTCTTCAAACGGATGCTGCGAAATGTGTCAAACTGACTGACATGTTCCCAACAGCAGGCCCTTCATCTGCTCCGGTGTCTGGTGTAAAATATGGTGGTGGTTGTAGTCAGTGACGTGCGGTAGAGAGTGACACGGGAGTGGATTTTCACTCCTGTCCCGTCCCACTCCCACTGATAAAAATTGTGTCCCGTCCCAATCCCGGGCCAGAGTAGAAAAAAAAATCCTGTCCCGTCCCGCTCCTGGTAAAATTACTCCCACTCCCATCCCGCTCCCACTCAGAATGACTCCCGCTCCTGCCCTACTCCCATTCTTGTTGTCTTCATTAAGTTTTCTGGAAATACATTAAACCTGAATGTCTATGAAGGGTCAGTTAAGTTCCTGTTTTAGCTGTAGTAAAGGCCAGTTAAAGTGAAAGGAATAATAATAAATAAATAAATAAAGTAACAAACAGGGAAACAGACCATGCCTATCTTAGTTGAATAAACAAAATGTACAATGTTGCTTTTTACTAATTCATTAAGTAATTGTTTCACATGAACAATGAAGTTACTTTTACATTTCAAATTGCTGAAACTAAAGAATAATGCACCGAGAAAGAGATCTATACTCAGTTAAGAAAAAAGTGCATAAAGGCATTACTGTCACAATTTAGATAATGTACCGAAGTGGTTCAAAAACTCAGTTTAGTAAAACAAAAAATTACAAAAAAGTTGAATATCATTCAAGCATATTAGTATTTTTCCATTTGCAATAAAATATCCACAAACTAATTAGGGTTTACTATCAGAACCAATACATTCATTGAACATTAAACACATTCTTAGACAGATCTGTCAACTTTTATCAAAAGTTAAAAGTGAGATTATGTTAATTTTCGGGGATGATGCGGAGCTGGAGGCGGAGCTAACTGGACCCAGGAACAGCCGGTCCAGTCGGCTCCGTCTCATTTTTACCCGACCAGACATGGAAGTACATGTTTTACTTTTGTTAAATAGTGAAACAGAAGTGTTAACACATTGTTCAGTTATTGGGTTAAAACAGAAAAAAACACAACTGTTCAGACAATACTAAATAAAATAATAAAGTAGTTTTAAGTTATTGGCCGTATTATTACACTGTTGCACATTGGGAAATTAGTCCAGGAAACACGTTTTACAAGCAGGTACTGAGTGTTAACACCGTGACATTCAACTCTCCTCAAGTTTGTTAATATTTGCAACTTTACAGTTGCGCTGTGAGTTTAATAAATAAGTCCTTACTTTTGACTTTGCGTTGCCGATCCAACTTTTCCAGGTTGAGTTCGCCACTAGCGGTTGATCCCCCCCCCCCCACTCCCATTCTGTTTTTTGAGCGCTGGCGGAAAAAATAAACCGGATGCACTGTTGGCTTCTGGGTCGTGTAGTTCTTTGACCAGCATTATAGTTTCGGTTTCTTGGAAAAAAACTACAAAATGGCGGCGGCGAACCTACATTTTTGATTTTCTATTTTATTTAATCTTTTGGCTTCGATCCTAGTTAATTGTACCTGTTGTTGGTTTACTCCCGCTCCCGTCTGCTCCCGTTTATATTTAATCCTGTACCGTCCCAATCACGTGATATTTACTGATGTTGACTCCCATCCCGCGAGATTCCCGTGGGAATCACGTGACCCGCGGGATTCCCGAAAAAATGTCAGTCTCTAACGTGCGGTAGGGTTCATGGCTGGTGAGGCACTGACGTCATCAGAGTCAGATTTACAAATATATACACTCTACAGAGTAGACTCGTTGCAAAGTGCTGAAGGAGACTGATTGAGCCAAATAAATTCACCAAGATACATGGAAAAATATTGGTTCTTTGATGAAAAAAATTGTCATTTGATTGGTAACAGTTTATGAGTTATGATGGATTTCTGCATTTGTAACACATTCTAAAACTATAACCCACATTACGCAGATTTTATCACAAAAACAAAACATGAATAAGTATCGCTGTCTTACCTCTACTTATAATTTAAGTCCCTGTGGCGCTCTTTCTGAACAAAAATATCATCATTTTCCGGTAAAAGTTCTCTTTATCTTCTTCAGTTTTAAAAGTCTCTCAGTCTCAATGGAGCTCACTGCCAGGGAGGAAAGCCTTCCCTGATCAGTCCTGTTCCAGCTGTATGTTTAGTCTTTTTAGTGCTTTACTTGTTTAGCAAAACTCGCTAATAAAACATCAATAACTTGTTTTGACTCTACTATTTGGGGATCACGAGCGGTGCCCCTTGAGCGCCCCCTGCCTAGTGGCCAAGGAACTGCTGGCCTCACCTACAACCACTTCTTTGCTGTTTATGATCGGCCAGCACCACGAAAACATGTTATCTGCACACAGTTTGATGACCAAAACACAATTCGTAATCCACATATATTAAATTGTGGAAAATCAGTTCATAACTGTTTGAACAATTGAATTTATGATCTAGAGACAGGAAGATGCATTCACAGAATGGAAGTCAGCGCAGTTACCATGGGATTGCGCAATCCCAGGGTAGGCCAAGCTCGCTGCGGCCTCACCGGCTTCGCTATCAAGCGCCACCAAGGATTTACATGAAAAATAGCGAAAAGTCTGCGATTTTAAAGAAAATATGATCAAAAATTAGGAAATTAGATAAATAAAATACTTATTACAAATGACTGAGTAAATCAAAATTTATATTATGTTATTATATATTTTCTTTCTTTCCATGATGACAAGTGAGGCATTTCTCTGGTTCATTTTGTCATTGGCATCCTTTTTTACACAGTGAGTGCACATTAGTCCAATGTTACCCTACAGTATCTGGAAGACTGAATAGATCTGATGAGCAACTTACAATAACTTCTTATAATGATGTAACGTGATAATATGTGTGATTGACCGTGACACCTCTCTTTCTCTCTCTCTCTCTCTGATCTAAGAATAGTTGCTGTGCTGTGGTGGAGTTTACATTTTACAGTGTTAATAAATTAAGATTTTGGAAGTATTTTAAGTGTCCACTCTCACTAATTTCCATTATCCTGACTTCAAGGTATTGCACAGTTGGTATTGCACAGTTGGTATACACATTCAGTACACAAAAAAAATGTGGTGGGCCAGTCTAATCCAAAATGCCAGGGCCAATTTTTTGTCCCAATCCACCCCTGATGACATGTTTCATGATTTGGCGTTATATAAATAAAAACTGAAATGTATTGAACAAGAGTTTGTCAGTTTTCAAGCAGGATTTGTATATCTGTTCAACTTAAATATACAAGGAAACCAAAGAGTTAAGATCACTTACTTACCAAGAGAAATTCCTTTGGGGTTTATTTGTGGTCTCTTGCTGCCCCCTGCTGGACAAGTATGATCAAATACATATGCTTTACATGTCAACTTGGTATCAAAATTCAGATTTCAATCTAAAATGGCTTACTTCCTGTGATACTTGCAGTATGACATTAATTGTAAATTCTGAGCGTCTTGCTGAGATCTACAACTGTACAAAATTTCATTACTCTACGATGAAGTAAGTGAATACCAAAGGGTCCTTTGAAATTTGCTTGGTGGCGCTATAGAGAAACTAAGTCCTGCTCACTAAAGTTTGTTAAGGATTCCTGTTGGGGGGTGGATAAGGATGCATCCAAATGAGTTTTAAGCAGCTCGGCCCAAAACTGTGGAATTCAGAGCCAAACGTATGACAGCAGCGTTTGAGGTGAATATGCCACGCCGCCACGCCCCCCTGCTCCATCCAATCCAGTTGAGCCTGAAATCCACAACATACCAACATGTGTTCTGTCTGTGGACACAGTTTCATGTTGATTAGCTCAGAGGGGTAACATAGCGACCGCTTACAACAAAACATGACACTTCCTGTTGTCAGGGGGCGTGGCCTAAGCAATGTCATCATTTGACCATTGGATATTATAGGAGACCTGATGGTGATCAATCACTGAAAGTTTGATGCCTCTGTGTGTTTCTGTGTAGGAGATATAACAGTTTTATTTTTTGTGGCGAGTAGGTGAACTTTAACCCTTGCTAATGCCCCTTCAACAAGCTCAAAAACTCACCGTTTTGATAACTTTTAATTGGCCATGCCTTATGATCAGACTGCCCGAGTTTCAAGCCGCTCGCTAAAAATCTCTAGGAGGAGATCCATCAAATACCAATGCTATAAACGTCAAAAATGTGGTCAAAATCAGACATTCAATCTAAAATGGCCGACTTCCTGTGATATTTACACTATGACATTAATTGTAAATTCTGAGCGTCTTGGTGAGCTCTACCACTGTACCAAATCTCATGTCTCTACGATGAAGTAAGTGAATAGCAAAGGGTCCTTTGAAAATTGCTAAGTGGCGCCGTTGAGGCATTAGGTCACGCCCACCAAAATTTGTTATGGATTCCTGTTGGGGGGTGGATAAGGATGCATCCAAGTGAGTTTTATGCAGCTCGGCCCAAAAATGTGGAATTCAGAGCCAAACGTATGGCAGCGGCGTTTGAGGTGACTTCACCACGCCGCCACGCTCTCCTGCTCCATCGAATCGACTTGGGGCTGGAATCCACAACACAACAACATGTTTTCTGTCTCTGGACACAGTTTCATGTTGATTAGCTCAGAGGGGTAACATAGCGACCGTTTACAGCAAAACATGACACTTCCTGTTGTCAGGGGGTGTGGCCTAAGTGATGTCATCATTTGACCATTGGATATTATAGGAGACCTGATGATGATTAATCACAGAAAGTTTGGTGCCTCTGTGTGTTTCTGTGTAGGAGATATAACACTTTTATTTTTTGTGGCGAATAGGTGAACTTTGACCCCTGCCAACGCCCCTTCAGCATGCTCAAAAACTCACCGTTTTGATAACTTTTGATTGGCCATGCCTTATGATCAGACTGCCCGAGTTTCAAGCCGATCGCTCAAAATCTCTAGGAGGAGATCCATCAAATAGCAATGCTATAAACGTCAAAAATTGGGTCAAAATCAGACTTTAAGTCTAAAATGGCCAACTTCCTGTGATATTTGCACTATGACATTAATTGTAAATTCTGAGCGTCTTGTTGAGCTCTACAACTGTACCAAATTTCATGTCTCTACGACGAAGTAAGTGAATAGCAAAGGGTCCTTTGAAAATTTCTAGGTGGCGCCGTTGAGGCATTTTTCTTTAGATTTTTGTGACGACCTTAAAATACAAAATTTTTAAACAGTCACCATGCATCTGCCAAGTTTGGTGAGTTTTTGAAAATGAGAAAGCCCCCAAAAAGGCCCCTCTTTAGGGGGGCAGAATAATAATAATAATAATAATTAACACTACAGATACAATAGGCCTTCGCAGCGCTTAGCTGCTCGGGCCTAATAAGAAACAACACAGAAACAATAGGCCTTCGCAGCGCTTCGCTGCTCGGGCCTAATTAAAGCCGCAAGCGGCGTCGATCGGCCCTCGCAGCCAAGCGCCGCTCCGGCCTATTGGCCACCGCGGGGGTTCGCGCACCGCCGGCCACCAGCCACCGCAGAAACTGTCACGCATTTTCCCCGCCCGTCCGCCGGGAGATTCCCACGAACGCATTCGGCAGCGCTCCCCACGACTCACAACAAATCTGGTGTAGATCGGTCGATGCAGCGAGGATATACAGCCGTTGAATATTGATATTGCATTTGGCCACTGGGCCGGACAAAATCGTTCGGTGGGCCGGATCCGGCCCGCGGGCCATACGTTTGACACCCCTGGTTTAAACATTAGTATACCAATTTAATCAAAGGTATCTTACTACCTGTTAATCCAGCTTCATGTGAAAAGTTAACAAAACCTTTTTAGTTATTTAAAGTTAATTGTTATTTCATGTGTTTAAGGGTTTTGTTTCTTGCATTAAGACAGCTTTTATGAAAGTTTGACAGTTAAATTGGTGGATACACACCCAAAAGTAATAATGTAAAAGTAACACTTTAGCAATATTCCACATGTGTATGTTGTGTACCAACTTTCGTAATTCTATCTTAAAGCATGGCTTGGGGCTGATCATTTAAAATATTCTAGGGGGCGCTATAGAAAAATTAGGTCACGCCAACCACAGTTTGTTATGGATTCCTGTCGGGGGTGGAAAAGGATGCATCCAAGGGAGTTTTAAGCAGCTCGACCCAAAAATGTGGAATTCAGAGCCAAACGTATGGCAGCGGCGTTTGAGGTGACTTCACCACACCACCACGCCGCCCTGCTCCATCGAATCCACTTGGGGCTGGAATCCAAAACACCAACATGTCTTCTGTCTCTGGATACATTTTCATGTTGATTAGCTCAGAGGGGTAACATAGCGACCGTTTACAGCAAAACATGACATTTCCTGTTGTCAGGGGGCGTGGCCTAAGTGATGTCATCATTTGACCATTGGATATGATAGAAGACCTGATGATGATCAATCACAGATAGTTTGGTGCCTCTGTGTGTTTCTGTGTAGGAGATATAACTGTTTTATTTTTTGTGGCGAGTAGGTGAACTTTGACCCCTGCTAACGCCCCTTCAACAAGCTCAAAAACTCACTGTTTTGATAACTTTTAATTGGCCATGCCTTATGATCAGACTGACCGAGTTTCAAGCCGCTCGCTCGAAATCCCTAGGAGGAGTTCGATCAAATACCAATGCTGTAAACGTCAAAAATGGGGTCAAAATCAGACGTTCAATCTAAAATGGCCGACTTCCTGTGATATTTGCACTATGACATTAATTGTAAATTCTGAGCGTCTTGGTGAGCTCTACTACTGTACCAAATCTCATGTCTCTACGATGAAGTAAGTGAATAGCAAAGGGTCCTTTGAAAATTGCGAGGTGGCGCCGTTGAGGCATTAGGTCACGCCCACCAAAGTTTGTTATGGATTCCTGTCGGGGGCTAGATAAGGATGCATCCAAGTGACTTTTAAGCAGCTCGGCCCAGAAATGTGGAATTCAGAGCCAAACGTATGGCAGCGGCGTTTGAGGTGACTTCACCACGCCGCCACGCCCCCCTGCTCCATCGAATCCACTTGGGGCTGGAATCCACAACACACCAACATGTCTTCTGTCTCTGGACACAGTTTCACGTTGATTAGCTCAGAGGGGTAACATAGCGACCGTTTACAGCAAAACATGACACTTCCTGTTGTCAGGGGGCGTGGCCTAAGTGATGTCATCATTTGACAATCGGATATTAAAGAAGACCCAATGATGATCAATCACAGAAGGTTTGGTGCCTCTGTGTGTTTCTGTGTAGGAGATATAACAGTTTTATTTTTTGTGGCGAGTAGGTGAACTTTGACCCCTGCTAACGCCCCTTCAACATGCTCAAAAACTCACCGTTTTGATAACTTTTAATTGGCCATGCCTTATGATCAGACTGACCGAGTTTCAAGTCGCTCGCTCAAAATCCCTAGGAGGAGTTCGATCAAATACCAATGCTGTAAACGTCAAAAATGGGGTCAAAATCAGACCTTCAATCTAAAATGGCCGACTTCCTGTGATATTTGCACTATGACATTAATTATAAATTCTGAACGTCTTGGTGAGCTCTACAACTGTACCAAATTTCACGTCTCTACGATGAAGTAAGTGAATAGCAAAGGGTCCTTTGAAAATTGCTAGGTGGCGCCGTTGAGGCATTTTCCGTTAGATTTTTGTGATGACCTTAAAATATAAAATTTTTAAACAGTCTTCATGCATCTGCCAAGTTTGGTGAGTTTTTGAATATGATAAAGCCCCCAAAAAGGCCCCTCTTTAGGGGGGCAGAATAAAAATAATAATAATAATAATAAGAAACAACACAGAAACAATAGGCCTTCGCAGCGCTTCGCTGCTCGGGCCTAATAATAAGAAACAACACAGAAACAATAGGCCTTCGCAGCGCTTCGCTGCTCGGGCCTAATTAAAACCGCAAGCGGTGATGATCGGCCCTCGCAGCCAAGCGCCGCTCTGGCCTATGGGCCACCGCTAGGGTACGCGCACCTCCCGCCGCCAGCCACCGCAGAAGCTGTCGCGCATTTTCCTCGCCCGTCCACCATGCAATACACACGTACGCGTTGGGCAGCGCTCCCCCACGACTCACAAAAAATATGGTGCAGATCGGTCGATGCAGCGAGGAGACACAGCCGTTGAATAATGAAAATGCATTTGGCTACCAGACCAGACTAAAGCGTTCAGCGGGCCGGATTCGGCCCGCAGGCCGTACGTTTGACACCCCTGGTTTAAACATTAGTATACCTATTTAATCAAAGGTATCTTACTAGCTGTTAATCCAGCTTCATGTGAAAAGTTAACAAAACCTTTTTAGCTATTTAAAGTTAATTGTTATTTCATGTGTTTAATGGTTTTGTTTCTTGCATTAAGACAGCTTTTATGAAAGTTTGACATCTAAATTGGTGAATACACACCCAAAAGTAATAATGTAAAAGTAACACTTTAGCAATTGGAATATTGCTAAAGTAACACTTTAGCAATTGGAATATTGCTAAAGTAACACGTTAGCAATATTCCACATGTGTATGTTGTGTACAAACTTTAGTAATTTCTAACAGACCACTTCACTCTCAGAAAGCAGGTCTGCTGGTGGTTCCTAAAGTCTGTAAAACCAGAATGGTAGGCAGATCCTTTAGCTATCATGCTCCTCTCCAGTGGAACCAACTCCCAGTTTTGGTCCGTGACGCAGACACCCTGTCTACTTTTAAGACTAATCCTAAAACTTTCCTTTTTCCATCCATCCATCGTCTTCCGCTTATCCGGGGTCGGGTCGCGGGGGTAGCAGCTTCAAGAGGAAGGCCCAGACCTTCCTCTCCCCAGCCACTTGGGCCACTTCCTCCGGGGGAATCCCAAAGCGTTCCCAGGCGAGCATAGTCTCTCCAGCGTGTCCTGGGTCTTCCCCTGGGCCTCCTCCCGGTGGGACGTGCCCAGAACACCTCACCAGGGATGCGTCCAGGAGGCATCCTAACCAGATGCCCGAGCCACCTCAACTGGCTCCTCTCAATGTGGAGGAGCAGCGGCTCTACTCTGAGTCCTCCCCGGATGACTGAGCTCCTCACCCTATCTCTAAGGGAGAGCCCAGACACACTATGGAGAAAACTCATTTTGGCCGCTTGTGTCCGGGATCTCGTTCTTTCGGTCACGACCCAAAGCTCGTGACCATAGATGAGGGTAGGAACGTAGATCGACTGGTAAATCGAGAGCTTGGCCTTTTGGCTCAGCTCTCTCTTCACCACAACGGATCGGTACAGCGCCCGCTTCACAGCAGACGCCACACCAATCCGCCTGTCGATCTCCCGCTCCATCTTCCCCTCATTCGTGAACAAGACCCCAAGATACTTGAACTCCTCCACTAGAAGCTGGCTCTTGGGACTTTCCTTTTTGACAAAGCTTATAGTTAGAGTGGTTCATGTTATCCCAAGCTACCTCTATAGTTATGCTGCTATAGGCTTAGGCTGCTGGAGGACATCAGGGTCTATTGTTCTTCAATTTTGCATGACTGTTGTCATTTCAGCTTTTAACTTTTTGTTTTTTCTATTTTTTCTTCATAGTAGGTACACCTGGTCTGGCGTTCTGTTAGCTGTGACATCATCCAGGGAAGACAGATCACCTGTTATTAGCATCTAATGTAAAACAGATTACTGGATCAATGTGTGCTTCTGTGCTTTTTTGTCTGTCTTGTTGTGTCTCTTCTCTCTCTTTTGTAACCCCCAGTCGGTCAAGGCAGATTACCGTTCATACTGAGCCCGGTTCTGATGGAGGTTTTTCCTTCCTGTTAATGGGGAGTTTTTCCTTCTGCTGTCACTTCATGCTTGATCAGTATGAGGGATTGCTGCAAAGCCATGTACAATGCAAACGACTCTCCCTGTGGCTCTACGCTTCTTCAGGAGTGAATGCTGCTTGTTACGACTTTGATGAAATCAACTGGTTCCCTTATATAGGAATTTCTTTTACCAATCTGGATAATCTGACTTAATATGTATAATCTGATTGATTTTGACATTGTAAACTGCCTTTAGATGACATGCAGGCATGGACTGGTAATCGGGCGTACCGGGCATTTTCCCGGTGGGCCGACGTGCTGTTTGGGCCGGCAGACCCGACATATATATTAATAATATGTATTATTATTATTATTATTATTATTATTAATTATTTTATATATCTGCCTCGTTATCATCCCTGACAGTCTAAAGGGCTAGGCCAATCATAAAGTAGAAAAACACCTTCACGCTCCATGTGGAACTTTGTGCAGCGGTGTTCACAGTAGTAATGGGAGGCGCAGAGAAACTGCACGAAAAAAAGAAACGATTTCTTCAAACGGACGCTGCGAAATGTGTCAAACTCACTGACATGTTCCCTACAGCAGGCCTTCATCTGCTCCGGTGTCTGATGTAAAATATGGTGGTGGTGGTGGTTGTAGTCAGTGACGTGCGGTAGGGTTCATAGCTGGTGAGGCACTGACGTCATCAGAGTCAGATTTACAAATATATACACTCTACAGAGTAGACTCGTTGCAAAGTGCTGAAGGAGACTGATTGAGCCAAATAAATTCACCAAGATACATGGAAAAATATTGGTTCTTTGATGAAAAAAAAAATTGTCATTTGATTGGTAGCAGTTTATGAGTTATGATGGATTTCTGCATTTGTAACACATTCTAAAACTATAACCCACATTACGCACATTTTATCACAAAAACAAAACATGAATAAGTATCGCTGTCTTACCTCTACTTATAATTTAAGTCCCTGCGGCGCTCTTTCTGAACAAAAATATCATCATTTTCCGGTAAAAGTTCTCTTTATCTTCTTCAGATTTAAAACTCTCTTAGTCTCAATGGAGATCACTGCCAGGGAGGAAAGCCTTCCCTGATCAGTCCTGTTCCAGCTGTATGTTTAGAGTCTTTTTAGTGCTTTACTTGTTTAGCAAAGCTCGCTAATAAAACATCAATAACTTGTTTTGACTCTACTATTTGGGGATCACGAGCGGTGCCCCTTGAGCGCCCCCTGCCTAGCGGCCAAGGAACTGCCGGCCTCACCTACAACCAGTTCTTTGCTGTTTATGATCGGCCAGCACCACGAAAACATGTTATCTGCACACAGTTTGATGACCAAAACACAATTCGTAATCCACATATATTAAATTGTGGAAAATCAGTTCATAACTGTTTGAACAATTGAATTTATGTTCTAGAGACAGGAAGATGCATTCACAGAATGAAGCCAGCGCAGTTAACATGGGATTGCGCAATCCCAGGGGAGGCCAAGCTCGCTGCGGCCTCACCGGCTTCGCTATGAAGCGCCACCAAGGATTTACATGAAAAATAGCGAAAAGTCTGCGATTTTAAAGAAAATATGATCAAAAATTAGGAAATTAGATAAATAAAATACTTATTACAAATGACTGAGTAAATCAAAATTTATATTATGTTATTATATATTTTCTTTCTTTCCATGATGACAAGTGAGGCATTTCTTTGGTTCATTTTGTCATTGGCATCCTTTTTTACACAGTGAGTGCACATTAGTCCAATGTTACCCTACAGTATCTGGAAGACTGAATAGATCTGATGAGCAACTTACAATAACTTCTTATAATGATGTAACGTGATAATATGTGTGATTGACCGTGACACCTCTCTTTCTCTCTCTCTCTCTCTGATCTAAGAATAGTTGCTGTGCTGTGGTGGAGTTTACATTTTACAGTGTTAATAAATTAAGATTTTGGAAGTATTTTAAGTGTCCACTCTCACTAATTTCCATTATCCTGACCTCAAGGTATTGCACAGTTGGTATTGCACAGTTGGTATACACATTCAGTACACAAAAAAAATGTGGTGGGCCAGTCTAATCCAAAATGCCAGGGCCAACTTTTTGTCCCAATCCACCCCTGATGACATGTTTCATGATTTGGCGCTATATAAATAAAAACTGAAATGTATTGAACAAGAGTTTGTCAGTTTTCAAGCAGGATTTGTATATCTGTTCAACTTAAATATATAAGGAAACCAAAGAGTTAAGATCACTTACTTACCAAGAGAAATTCCTTTGGGGTTTATTTGTGGTCTCTTGCTGCCCCCTGCTGGATGATGATGGTATTTGACACCATGTCAACATGGTGTCAAAATTCAGATTTCAATCTAAAATGGCTTACTTCCTGTGATACTTGCACTATGACATTAATTGTAAATTCTGAGCATCTTGCTGAGATCTACAACTGTACAAAATTTCATTACTCTACGATGAAGTAAGTGAATAGCAAAAGGTCCTTTGAAAATTGCTTGGTGGCGCTATAGAGAAACTAAGTCCTGCTCACTAAAGTTTGTTATGGATTCCTATTGGGGGGTGGATAAGGATGCATCCAAATGAGTTTTAGGCAGCTCGGCCCAAAACTGTGGAATTCAGAGCCAAACGTATGACAGCAGCGTTTGAGGTGAATATGCCACGCCGCCACGCCCCCCTGCTCCATCGAATCCAGTTGAGCCTGAAATCCACAACATACCAACATGTGTTCTGTCTGTGGACACAGTTTCATGTTGATTAGCTCAGAGGGGTAACATAGCGACCGCTTACAACAAAACATGACACTTCCTGTTGTCAGGGGGCGTGGCCTAAGCAATGTCATCATTTGACCATTGGATATTATAGGAGACCTGATGGTGATCAATCACAGAAAGTTTGATGCCTCTGTGTGTTTCTGTGTAGGAGATATAACAGTTTTATTTTTTGTGGCGAGTAGGTGAACTTTGACCCCTGCTAATGCCCCTTCAACAAGCTCAAAAACTCACCGTTTTGATAGCTTTTAATTGGCCATGCCTTATGATCAGACTGCCCGAGTTTCAAGCCGCTCGCTAAAAATCTCTAGGAGGAGATCCATCGAATACCAATGCTGTACACGTCAAAAATGGGGTCAAAATCAGACATTCAATCTAAAATGGCCAACTTCCTGTGATATTTACACTATGACATTAATTGTAAATTCTGAGCGTCTTGGTGAGCTCTACCACTGTACCAAATCTAATGTCTCTACGATGAAGTAAGTGAATAGCAAAGGGTCCTTTGAAAATTGCTAAGTGGCGCCGTTGAGGCATTAGGTCACGCCCACCAAAATTTGTTATGGATTCCTGTTGGGGGGTGGATAAGGATGCATCCAAGTGAGTTTTAAGCAGCTCGGCCCAAAAATGTGGAATTCAGAGCCAAACGTATGGCAGCGGCGTTTGAGGTGACTTCACCACGCCGCCACGCTCTCCTGCTCCATCGAATCGACTTGGGGCTGGAATCCACAACACAACAACATGTCTTCTGTCTCTGGACACAGTTTCATGTTGATTAGCTCAGAGGGGTAACATAGCGACCGTTTACAGCAAAACATGACACTTCCTGTTGTCAGGGGGCGTGGCCTAAGTGATGTCATAATTTGACCATTGGATATTAAAGAAGACCCGATGATGATCAATCACAGAAAGTTTGATGCCTCTGTGTGTTTCTGTGTAGGAGATATAACAGTTTTATTTTTTGTGGCGAGTAGGTGAACTTTGACCCCTGCTAATGCCCCTTCAACAAGCTCAAAAACTCACCGTTTTGATAACTTTTAATTGGCCATGCCTTATGATCAGACTGACCGAGTTTCAAGTCGCTCGCTCAAAATCTCTAGGAGGAGATCCATCAAATACCAATGCTATAAACGTCAAAAATTGGGTCAAAATCAGACTTTCAGTCTAAAATGGCCAACTTCCTGTGATACTTGCACTATGACATTAATTGTAAATTCTGAGCGTCTTGTTGAGCTCTACAACTGTACCAAATTTCATGTCTCTACGACGAAGTAAGTGAATAGCAAAGGGTCCTTTGAAAATTTCTAGGTGGCGCCGTTGAGGCATTTTTCTTTAGATTTTTGTGACGACCTTAAAATACAAAATTTTTAAACAGTCACCATGCATCTGCAAAGTTTGGTGAGTTTTTGAAAATGAGAAAGCCCCCAAAAAGGCCCCTCTTTAGGGGGGCAGAATAATAAGAATTAAAGCCGCAAGCGGCGTCGATCGGCCCTCGCAGCCAAGCGCCGCTCCGGCCTATTGGCCACCGCGGGGGTTCGCGCACCGCCGGCCGCCAGCCACCGCAGAAACTGTCACGCATTTTCCCCGCCCGTCCGCCGGGAGATTCCCACGAACGCATTCGGCAGCGCTCCCCCACGACTCACAACAAATCTGGTGTAGATCGGTCGATGCAGCGAGGATATACAGCCGTTGAATATTGATATTGCATTTAGCCACTGGGCCGGACAAAATCGTTCGGTGGGCCGGATCCGGCCCGCGGGCCATACGTTTTGACACCCCTGGTTTAAACATTAGTATACCAATTTAATCAAAGGTATCTTACTACCTGTTAATCCAGCTTCATGTGAAAAGTTAACAAAACCTTTTTAGTTATTTAAAGTTAATTGTTATTTCATGTGTTTAAGGGTTTTGTTTCTTGCATTAAGACAGCTTTTATGAAAGTTTGACAGTTAAATTGGTGGATACACACCCAAAAGTAATAATGTAAAAGTAACACTTTAGCAATATTCCACATGTGTATGTTGTGTACCAACTTTCGTAATTCTATCTTAAAGCATGGCTTGGGGCTGATCATTTAAAATATTCTAGGGGGCGCTATAGAAAAATTAGGTCACGCCAACCAAAGTTTGTTATGGATTCCTGTCGGGGGTGGAAAAGGATGCATCCAAGGGAGTTTTAAGCAGCTCGACCCAAAAATGTGGAATTCAGAGCCAAACGTATGGCAGCGGCGTTTGAGGTGACTTCACCACGCCACCACGCCGCCCTGCTCCATCGAATCCACTTGGGGCTGGAATCCAAAACACCAACATGTCTTCTGTCTCTGGATACATTTTCATGTTGATTAGCTCAGAGGGGTAACATAGCGACCGTTTACAGCAAAACATGACATTTCCTGTTGTCAGGGGGCGTGGCCTAAGTGATGTCATCATTTGACCATTGGATATGATAGAAGACCTGATGATGATCAATCACAGATAGTGTGGTGCCTCTGTGTGTTTCTGTGTAGGAGATATAACTGTTTTATTTTTTGTGGCGAGTAGGTGAACTTTAACCCCTGCTAACGCCCCTTCAACAAGCTCAAAAACTCACTGTTTTGATAACTTTTAATTGGCCATGCCTTATGATCAGACTGACCGAGTTTCAAGTCGGTCGCTCAAAATCCCTAGGAGGAGTTCAATCAAATACCAATGCTGTAAACGTCAAAAATGGGGTCAAAATCAGACCTTCAATCTAAAATGGCCGACTTCCTGTGATATTTGCACTATGACATTAATTGTAAATTCTGAGCGTCTTGGTGAACTCTACTACTGTACCAAATCTCATGTCTCTAGGATGAAGTAAGTGAATAACAAAGGGTCCTTTGAAAATTGCGAGGTGGCGCCGTTGAGGCATTAGGTCACGCCCACCAAAGTTTGTTATGGATTCCTGTCGGGGGCTAGATAAGGATGCATCCAAGTGAGTTTTAAGCAGCTCGGCCCAGAAATGTGGAATTCAGAGCCAAACGTATGGCAGCGGCGTTTGAGGTGACTTCACCACGCCGCCACGCCCCCCTGCTCCATCGAATCCACTTGGGGCTGGAATCCACAACACACCAACATGTCTTCTGTCTCTGGACACAGTTTCATGTTGATTAGCTCAGAGGGGTAACATAGCGACCGTTTACAGCAAAACATGACACTTCCTGTTGTCAGGGGGCGTGGCCTAAGTGATGTCATCATTTGACCATTGGATATTAAAGAAGACCCAATGATGATCAATCACAGAAGGTTTGGTGCCTCTGTGTGTTTCTGTGTAGGAGATATAACAGTTTTATTTTTTGTGGCGAGTAGGTGAACTTTGACCCCTGCTAACGCCCCTTCAACATGCTCAAAAACTCACCGTTTTGATAACTTTTAATTGGCCATGCCTTATGATCAGACTGACCGAGTTTCAAGTCGCTCGCTCAAAATCCCTAGGAGGAGTTCGATCAAATACCAATGCTGTAAACGTCAAAAATGGGGTCAAAATCAGACCTTCAATCTAAAATGGCCGACTTCCTGTGATATTTGCACTATGACATTAATTATAAATTCTGAACGTCTTGGTGAGCTCTACAACTGTACCAAATTTCACGTCTCTACGATGAAGTAAGTGAATAGCAAAGGGTCCTTTGAAAATTGCTAGGTGGCGCCGTTGAGGCATTTTCCGTTAGATTTTTGTGATGACCTTAAAATATAAAATTTTTAAACAGTCTTCATGCATCTGCCAAGTTTGGTGAGTTTTTGAATATGATAAAGCCCCCAAAAAGGCCCCTCTTTAGGGGGGCAGAATAAAAATAATAATAATAATAATAATAATAATAATAATAATAATAAGAAACAACACAGAAACAATAGGCCTTCGCAGCGCTTCGCTGCTCGGGCCTAATTAACACTACAGATACAATAGGCCTTCGCAGCGCTTAGCTGCTCGGGCCTAATAAGAAACAACACAGAAACAATAGGCCTTCGCAGCGCTTCGCTGCTCGGGCCTAATTAGGAAGTGGAAGTGAAAAGGGTTTATTTATATGAAACATGTGGTGTACCAGGCAAGAAAGCATTATTCAGAGATGGAGCCTATAACCCCATTGGTAAGAGTAAGAGAAAATGTCAACAGGACAATTATTAGTCAGACAAACCGCAAACTTGGTCAGATGAGACCCAAATCAAACTTTTTAGCCTGCATGCAAGACTCTATGCATTGTGGTAAACCACAATGTGCATTACACTAAACACACAATCCCCACAGGGAAGCATGGTGACCCCAGCTTCATGCAGTGGGGATCATTTTCTTTAGCGGAATCAGGGTAGACGGTCCGAATTGATTGGAAGATAGGTGAAGCTAAAAAAAAGAGGGCAATCCTGAAAGATGATCATTTAGAAACAGTGAACAATTTGTTAGACACCCCAAACATGCAGCCAAGAGTTTAGTTCAAAGCATATTTCTTGTCAAAGTATAAGCCTTAATCTAAGTGATGATCTGTGAGAACACTTAAAAACTGAGGTTCACAGACACTAACCCCCCACCACAGTCATTTCCTGAACAATTATGCGGTCATTTGTGTTGGTCAGTCACATAACATAGCAAAGAAAATGACGGAAATTTGTCACTGTAACTTCCCAAAGTGGTATAATTTGCAGGGCACGATACGCAATATGTGAACTTGTAATGTGGACTTGGGTTTCATCCTTTTTACAACATAAACGTTTATGCTACATCAAAAGTGCAAAACACATTCAACTAGATACAGTGTGAAAACTGGTGAAGATCAAACGGCCTCAGTTTCACAGCCATGCCGGAGTTTCTACGGCAATTACAAAAATAATATCCGCAGTTGAAGGTAACAGGGCAAAGCAGTCAGTCATTTCAAAGTGGGCAATGTTCCCAGTATTAAACACATCTGGCTGAAACCACCCATAACCTACAGTATAACCGCTTGTCCTTGCAGGGTTACAGGGAGCACATGCAGACTCCATGCAGACAGACCTCAGGTTGGGATTTGAACCCAGCAACTTCTTGCTGCAAGGCAAGGCAAGGCAAGTTTATTTATATAGCACTTTTCAGTAACAAGACGATTCAAAGCGCTGTATTGTTAGTCAAACACTTGTTGCAAGGCAATAATGCTGTCAACTGCAAAACCAGGCACCAATGAACACTAACGTCTAGTAAAAGTGAAGTGAAACCAGTAACAGCCTGGGTAACCTTACTGGTTTAACAAAAATGTCTTTAAAATCCTTCAGATACTGGTAAACATAGGCTACGTCAAAACAATGTGGGCACGAATAGAGAGTAAACGTGGCCGGTATGTATGAATATGGTCTTACCTCCCTTGTCCTTAATAGCCAATAAAAAATGCTAATTAGTATAATTTTGTTATTTATTTAAAAGGGACAGTACATATAAATGAACATACATACCTATGTAAATATGCCAGATTGTTGCCATTGGCTAATTTCCATCTGCACAGGTTGATGTTAGCGTTAAATTTAAAAGAAAAGAAACATAAGACATATACATTAAGAACATGCCAGACAGAAACAGTATGTTAGGGTCACTCACAACAGCAAACTACACACAAGATAGAATCAGGATGAAAACAGAAAGGAGCAATTACGCATTAATGTACTCAAAAGAGTAGTTGTAGCATTTTCCTTAACTTTGCACATACCCTAAAGTGTGAAATGTATTGCACATGCTCTAAGTGTCGATCTGAGTTCTTATAAAATATGCTCACAGGTTTGAGTTGACCTTAACCATTCCTTAAGGTAATTCTTGAATGCTGTAAAACCTGAAGCCTCCCTTCCTAAAGTTGCCAGACTATTCCATTGCGCACAGCCCTTGTACGAAAGAACATTTTGTGGTGGAGCCAGCCCATGTAAGCTTTTATAGATAAGACAGGCATTTTTAAATTTTATGAAGTTTTCAGAGCTCAATAAATTATATTTTGACAAAATATTACAATGGTGATAAATAAACAGTTTTTTATCCAAAATGTTCAATGCTTTTTGGTATAGCCCCTCTATTGGCTTCAGGATTGTAACAACTGTCAGAGAGCAGCTGGTTATAAAATAGCTTACAGTGCAAAAACATCATGGCAGCTTCGTTTGTCAGTGATCCCCTTGTTTGATTCAAATTAGAAATGTTTTATTTAATTTTCTGTGTTATCATTTTTATGACTTTTAAAGGAGAGTGTAGTGTCTGACAGCACACCCAAATATTTAAATTCTGATACTAGTTGTAATTCATCATGTACAAAAAACACATTAGAGTGCCTGATCTCTATGGCTCTTTTAGAGAGCATCATATAGACTGTTTTCTGTGTATTTTGCTCATTCTATAAAGTCTCAAAGCCCATCATATAGTTGCAGATCAGTGCATTTCAGTGGTGTAGGAAGATTCCCAGGTTTAGGTTAAAAAAGCACACTAAAGCACCCCTTTCCTATGCACCTGATTATCTATCAGAACATTTGAACTCCAGCTGAGCCAGGCTGCCATTTTTGTTTTTTAACATATTGAGAAGTTTTGTTGCTTGACACTTGCAACTCAATGTCATATATACCACATACATGGGGTATTGCTGCAGAGTTTATGCAAATGTGGCATCAATGACCTATGAATAAAATCTCATGTCATGCTATGCAACATTCCTTCTGCATTGATGAAGATTTTCTACTCTTGTCAGTGTTTGAAATGGCTCCAACTAACAGCAGCCAGACCAAAGTTTTGGCTAATTCAGCTAATTATTTGACAGCATGGGGCCACTCATACAGGAGTAAATAATAGAAAACAGTGACCATGAAATGAGACAAAAGTAACTAACCGTGTCCTGACATAGTAGGGGTGTATCAAAAGCAATACACACACATACACAATTCAAACATGCAACAGTACTTCATGTTGGGCAAAATCCATTTGATTTCTTTAAATTTAGCTACACTCACAACAGCTTATTGATTGTGCCAACATGCATGTCAAGATACAGTGTGACAAGAGCGTTATGACTTTAAACTCACAGATTTTACAAATTTCTAGTTCCCCTGTATGGTCAAACAGGGGGGATGAAACATACTAAACCATCTTAAAACCTTTTTCAAATGTACTTTAATATTTGTTATGCACAGTTGAACAGAAAAACAAACAAATCACTTAGAAGGTAAAAACCAAAAAAAAGACTCAATAACCTGATATGTTGTTGAGACACAAATTGATTTAATTTCAGCTGTCAGTCTTCTTTGGTAGAAATGTGTCAGCGTCTCACATCTTGACCTGGGAACATTTGCCCACTCCACCTTGTAAAGGTTTTCCAAATTGACCAGATTGAGTTGTAATTCCTTGTCCACGTTCATTTTTGGGTGATTCCACTGATTTTCTGCAGTTTATTTATGGACTCTGACTAGGTTTTTCAAAAACATCTATTATTCTCACAAGATGATTGTTGTCTGTTTGTTTTTATTTCGACATGTGAACATGTTGTTCTTTTGGTAATGTTGAGTGTTGTATTTGTGTCCAACGAAGCATGTGGAATTGCATCCCATGATTCAAGTTTGGTTTCCCCAAACGATAACTTTCTGTCATGTCTGGCAGAACATTTGGTGTCTCACCATAATTCATTCATACGCTAACACATGAAGGCAATAGAGATTCTTGAGAAGATATTAACCATTGCTTGATTTTTTTTGAAAGAGCTTCTTTTAGACAACCCTACTCTTTTGTCCATAAATATTAAGAAACCGTTTTTGTGACATGCAGAATACTAGCAGTACTAGGCAGAAATTCCTGCAGCTCGTTCATTGTTGCTGCCGGTTTCTTAGCAGCCTCTCTGATCAGTTGCTAACCTTTTCTTCTATTCTGGAGAAACCTCCAGTTTTTCTAATCTCACTGCTGTCCCAGATTTTCTCAAACCAGGACATCCTTGTAAAAGAGAAGAACAATCTCAAAGGACTTCTTTCCTGGAGAAATAAAGTTTAAATCAATAGATAGATAAGTAAATGAACTGGTGGCTGGTCCTGACCGATACATTTGTACAATGACGAATGGATACAAATGACTGCTGTTGAGTCAATGACAATTCAATAGGAATGAATGCAAGAATTAAATCATTAGTTTCCTCAGTTCTAGTTCTGAGTACTCATTAACTTGGTTATGTCACCTTTTTAAAAATTATTCTATATTTCTTGCCCTAATTGGTTTGCTTTTGACTTTTTTCAGCAGATACTGTATGTGACATTAAACGTGGACATTTGAAAAATTATTTATTACGATCTGCTTTAATCCATCCCAAAAACCTGGTATTTTAATGTGGGGACGTATACTTTTTACAGGCCTTGTGAGATAGAAATATTTTAGTTGTGATCAGGTCAGTGGTGTCAATATGAGACTTTTAATATTAATTGACGAGATAAATTTGAAACGATAATGAAAATAAAATATCATCCATTCACACTTTATTCCCATCACAACTGAGTGGTTAAATTATTGAAATTATAATCCTTGAATTGGTGTCCATTTTATACATGATTCCATATGGTAGCGAAGTTGTTTAATGTTTTTCCACTTTTACCAAATATTTAATGGTCATTTTACTGCACAGTTCAGGCTAGTACCAACACTCCTTCTATTCACTGGTATTCAGCCTTGGCCCTGAGGACTCAGGGGCTACTTCTTAGCATCACTGCAGCCAAGAACAGACGAGACAAAGACGTTCTTGCCAAATCTCGTGGAGGGAACTGGCAGTATTACAAGGAACGGAGAGCACAACTGTCAAAGCTGCAGACTTTCTGTTTACCTTCTATTGTGAGCTTAAAATGCATTTCACTT
>CM073143.1:23774791-23944263 GCA_037039145.1 Fundulus diaphanus | reverse complement strand
ACCCTCCCCAAGTTCAGCGACTAAGCTGCAGTTGTTTTCCGTCCTGTAGACAGCCAGCCAGGGCCGGTCAAAGCCATAGGCGTACTAAGGGGCCGCTTGGGCCCACCGGAGCAATGGGGGGGCCCCCAAATTTTCTTTTTTTTTTTTTTTTTTTTTTAACAAGTAACAATTAAATTACTTCAGTTATACGCACCACCAGGCGGGCGCCTTCTTCAACTTCTTCAGAAGTTGAACGTTTCTAGTTGTAAGTTGGTGTTTCTAGTCAATTTGAAAGTTCTTAGACATATCTGAGCCCAGAAGTTTTGTTCAAAGCTAACTGATAAATCCTCTTCCCATTTCATAATAGGAAGAGATACTGAATCATCTATTTTAGTGAGTGTCCTGTATGATTTAGAAAGTAGTTTGGGGGGTTTAAATCTAGGAACTCTAATATATTACTTGGAATTTGTAAACCACCTTTAATATGCTTAAATTTTTTTCTAATTATAGATTTAAGTTGTTCATATTCCAAAAATTTATTTTTACTAATGCCATATTGCATATTTAGTTTGGAAAAATTGATGAACTCGTTTCCATCAACTAAATGTTCCAGATATTCAATACCTTTATTCTTCCAGTATGTAAAGTTTATCATATTATTATTTTGTAGGATGTCAGGGTTGTTCCAGATGGGTGTACGACTGCATGGGATAAGTGATGACTTTGTCATTTTAAGAAACTCCCACCATGCTGTCAGAGTAGAGCTGATATTGATATTTTTAAAGCATGTATGCCGTTTTATATTTGAGCTAATAAACGGCAAATCTGAAATCGTGATATTATTGCATATTTTCTGTTCTATATCTATCCAGGGCTCGTCTAAAGGATTATGCTTTATCCATTTAGTGATATATTGTAGTCTATTTGCCAAGTAGTACTTATGGAAGTTAGGCAGATCTAGTCCACCTCTGTCTTTAGTTTTCTGTAGCGTCTTTAAGCTGATATGGGGTGGTTTATCTTTCCACAGAAATTTAGAGATTGAAGAGTCTAGAGATTTAAACCAGTCAGATGATGGTTTATTGGAGATCATTGAAAATAAGTAATTAATTCTAGGTAAGACCATCATTTTAATCGAAGCTACCCTACCCATGAGAGAAATTGGAAGCGATTTCCATCTATCCAGGTCATCTTCTATCTTTTTTAAAAGTGGGATGTGATTAGATTTTACTAAATCCGCAAGTTTAGACGACACAGTGATACCCAAATATGTGATATTTCCTGAGCGCAAATGTAAATCTAGGGGGTTTTGGAAAGAGCAATTAATTGGCAGTACCGTAGATTTAGACCAGTTTATAGAGTAATCAGAAACCTTTGAAAAGGATTCTAGTAATCTAATTACTTGAGAAAGGGAAGAATTTGAGTGCTGAAGATAGAGTAATACATCATCAGCATAAAGACTAATCTTATGCTCTATATTCATGCATTTTATACCTTTAATAACCTTTGTTTGTCTAATTGTTGCTGCTAGAGGTTCAATAAAAATGGCAAAAAGTGAGGGGGAAAGTGGGCATCCTTGCCTAGTGCCCCTCTGGAGACAAAAGCTGGAAGATGTTTGATTATTTGTCCTGACACAGGCTGTAGGAGAGCTGTATAACATTTTTAACCAATTTATAAAAAAATTGCCAAAACCAAATTTATGCAGAGTAGCGAATAAAAAATTACAATTTACTCTATCAAATGCTTTTTCTGCATCTAAAGACATTATAATAGTTTTATTATTTGTACTGTAGGAATAATCTATTAAATTAAGTAATCTGCATGTGTTTGTGGATGACTGTCTTCCTCTGATGAAACCAGTTTGGTCTGGGTGGATTATGAAAGGAGTGACTTTATCTAATCGTTTTGCAAAAGCTTTACATATTATTTTAATATCCACGTTGATTAAGGACATGGGACGATAACTGGTGGGCAACATAGGATCTTTGCCTGGCTTAAGCAGAAGACTGATGGTTGCAGAGTTCATATTAGCTGGAAATCTGCCGTTTTCCTGAATTTCTTGCAACATTCTGTGAAACGTTGGTGCCAGGATACTCCAGAACTCCTTATAAAACTCAGTAGGGAATCCATCTGGGCCTGGAGCCTTTTTATTGGGCATGCTTGTTAAAGCTTCCTGAACTTCAACTGTTGTCAGCGGTGAGTCCAGTGTCGTTCTTTGGTTATCTGATAGTTTAGGAAGTGTAATTTTATCCAGAAACTGCTTGATGACATTGTCTGATGGATTTATCTGTGATGTGTATAAGGATTTGTAGAAATCACGGAAGGTGTTATTTATACATTCTGGATCATGTAATGTATTCCCATTGGAATCTGTAACTGCAAATAGTCGTTTTCTCTTTATTTATTTTTAACTGATTAGCTAAGAAGCTTCCTGACTTATTGGCATGTTCAAAATTTTCTAATCGAAGTTTTTGTATTAGAAATTTATTTTGCTTTTCAATATACTGGTTTAATTCTAGTTATATTTTACAGATTTTACCCAACTTTCCCTCTTCCAGGGAAGTTTCTAGTAACTTGAGTTTTTCTTCTAATTCCTGAATCTTCTTGTTTTCCAACTTCTTTTTGTGAGATGAGAATGAAATTATTTTACCTCTCATCACTGCTTTCCCTGCTTCCCATAGTATAGATGCTGAAGTGCCTGGCAGATCATTGTGTTCTAAATACAAAGCCCACTCTTCTTTGAAAAATTTATTAAATTCTTCATCTTTAAGCAGCGATGTATTAAATCTCCAGCTCTTGTATGGTTATAACAAACGTTATCTCCACAGGGGGTTTCATACACTGATGGTATATTAATGTTTATGTTAACTGGCTCACTCATTATAGCTAAAAATAAAGCTGAAGTCTTTAAAGTTAGCGCCAAAAATCCGTTAGCCAAAATGCTATTAGCTTCTGGTAACTTCCGATTTCCGGTTATTCAAATACGGTCGTTTTAAAGCATAAGGCTTGTTCGTTTCGCTCCGCCATCGTTCGATAGTGCTATGAGCCTTATTCCCACATTAATATAGAATATTAATGTCGATTTAAAGCCGTTTTGGTTAACTTTAGGAGTAACCGATTTTAGCGACCGATCCCTGCAGCCACCCCTAGCTTCCGGAGGTAGAATCGCATTAATAAAATCGAGCGTCCCTAAAGTAATGATCTTACTGAGCAAATCATTCTTTTAAAGGTTATTCCCTCAAATAATGTTTTGCGTAACTCGGGATTTGCATTGTGAATGGGTTGAAACACATACCAAATGTTTTTCTGAATTAGTGAAGCTAACCTCAATTCACATTCTTTAAGATGAACTTTGGTTCTTTAACTCAAACAAAATGTTATTTCATCAAATAACGTTTTTGTTTACTCAGGATTCGCATTGTGAATGGCTTGAAAACATGCCAAATGTTGTTCTAAATTAGTTAAGCTAATTTAACTCCATTCCATGTACTTTAAGTCAGATCTGCAGTGAACCAGGATTCACTGAATTATTCTGATTAACCACTCATTTTGTCTTTTGTAAATAGTCCCTTAGCTTAGCTTCTTTTTAGTTTAGTTAAGTTTCACTAGCCTAGTAGAGAGGATTTGTTAATCGAAATATAGTGTTAATTCAGATAAGCAGCATTACATAGTGATGTTCTCTGGATGTTCATTATATTTCTGTTATTAAATTCTTGAACTTGAAGAGAAGTTGTCAGTCCTTTATTCTATGTGTGTGCAGAGTTTGCTGTTAAAAGATCGCTAGTGCTCGTATCATCCCTTTCAACTATTGTCCTGATATCAGCTTTAGAGCTGATATCCTTCAGACAATACTTAACAGACAGAGAGTTATTTATTAAACATTAAACAACTTTAAACAGTGTATAATTGCACAACAGCCTGAAGATTGAGAAACCAGAGACAGCTTTTAAAACCTCAGGGATTTGATCGGTATCCCTTAAAAAAAATGCTGTATCGTCTGCTGTGTAATGACTTAAGTGAAGAATTAAGTGGACTTATCTTACCGTTATTCTTAATATATAGTGTTAATAGGTCTGTTCCAATAATGAAAAGTATGGTTCACTCCTTCTGAGGACTAATCGGGTCTCCCTGTCGAATACCCCTTTTTACGTTGAATCTCCTTGTAGTTCCTGAATGAAGTAACACAGAACTTTTTATGTCTTTAAACAATGTTGAGACAATGTTTATAAATCGTTCTCCAAAACCAAAATGTTGTAATGACTGTAAAATGATGGGATGTTTGATGTTATCAAAATCTTTAAAAAAATCCAAAAACAAAATGACCCCTTCATCGTCAACCAGATGTTTGTAATCTAACAAATCTAAAGCAAGACGGATGTTATGTATTGATCTATTTTTCAGAAAGCCTGGCTTATTCCACTTTTAAGTCTATTAGCCAAGGTATGTGTAATAATCTTATAATCTATTTTGAGTAAAGTAATTGGTCTTATGTTATCAATAATTGTTTTATCTTTGTTCGGTTTTGGTATTAAGATAATCAATCCCTGTCTCATTGCTGTTAATAGTGTATTATTTTGTAAGCATTCTTTCAGAACCTCATAAAGTAATTCTCTTGGATCAGACCAGAAAAACTGATAAAGGTTTGCAGTTAAACCATCTTGTCCTGGTTATTTACCCAAAGGCATCTTCTTCACTGCAGTATCCAGCTCCTCAATTTTCAAATAAGAATCACAAATCATTTTAAAATCCAGATCAATCTGTTTGATAAATGGTTTGACTGTCTTAATAAAGTTGTCAGAACGAGTTATGGAGAACCCTGAAGAGTATACATTTTGATAATATGTAAATATTTCATATCATATTTCTTTTGGAGTTGTTACTAAGTCTGTTTCCAATATTTAGGGCCATAACTGCATTTTTCTTTTGCCTGTTTTTTTCTAATGACTAAAATATTAACTATTTTTTCCCCCTGTTCAATCCATTTGGCTTTGGATTGAATAAATGCACCACGTGCTCTGTTCTGATATAATTCATCTAATTTTGATTGCAATTCAATAAATTTGTTTTCATCTGCATCTGTTGACAAAGAGTTTTTACAGCAGATATTGATGTCCTGAATCAATTTTCTTTCCTGTTATTTTTGCTCCTTACTTTTTTCCTTGCCATAGCTAATAGAATACTCAGTTTATATTTTAAAAAATCCCATTTGTTCCCCAGGATGGTAATTTCTCTATTTGGTTTATCATCAGATAAAATTCTTCTAACCATATGACAATACTGATCATATTATAATAGGCTTGCATTAAATTTACAATACTTTTTGTTGTGTTCTTTATAACATATACACGTGAGTCGTTCAACGGTGTTCCGAACATCAACTCCATTTTATTGTTCTCCTCCACCTCCGCTCCAAAACATCCCCACAACACATTGGATCATAGCGCCCCCAACAGGACAATGTTATTAAACATTTTACAATATACCACATCTCCCCTTTCTAGAGAACAGAGGGTAGACTACCTCTGTTCTCAGCAGACCTTGGGGGATTATTCTGCCCCACTGGTAGAAAGGTCTGTCCTATCAGAAACTTGCATATAAGAACAAAGTCACCACAAACGTCCATCGTATGTATTTAAACAATTGCCTTTTTTTTCTTTTCTTTTTTTTTCTTTTCCCCATTATCCACACTCAAACATAGATTAACATAAACACAGATTTCTGTAACTATCATTAATACCCACTGACTCTCTTTTCCCCCATATAAACCTGTTGAACATTAGATATTCCCCCCCCCCCAGTTCACAGGATAAACCTATTAGGCTTAACAATGACCCTCCCAGATCTGGTTCTGAGACTGGTAGTCCCTGCTGGTGAAGACTGGGGTGCCACAACAGGTGATAAAGGTGGCTGTGCAGCAGGTGGCTCAGGTGGCTCTTGCTGCAGTGGGAACTGTTCGTCCTGCGTTGGTGTTTGCAGAGGTATGAGGTGCTGGCGGTTCCGTCTCATCACCCCTTGAGGTAGATCGACCAGGTAAGACCTCGGAGTGGAATGATTGCTGAGCACAGTCCCCTGCATCTTTGCATTGGTCACCCATACCTCATCACCATGTGATAGGTTTGAGAGAGTCCTAACACGGTGACGTCTGTTATAATTTCCAGCATCAGCAATCCCCTTCTCTTTTTCCTTCTGTGCAAACCTGAGACTGTCCGGCAGTACAGGGTCCAACTGAGAGGGATGAGACGGCACCGTAGTACGGAGACGCCGACCCATAAGGAGCTGGGCTGGGCTGTAGCCGCTGTGGAGAGGTGTGGCCCTATAGGCGAGTAGAGACAGGTAGGGGTCTCCTGCCTTTTTCAGAAGGTTTTTTTACAGTCTGGACCGCCCGCTCTGCTTCACCATTGCTCTGCGGAAATGTCGGGCTGCTAGTGACATGTGTGAACCCATAAGAAGCTGCAAAGGACGTGAAGGTTTGTCCAGAAAACTGTGGGCCATTATCTGACAACAGAATCTCTGGGACGGGCAAAAATTGACTTTAGGTGAGTAATGAAATCAGTGGACCTGGTCTGACATAATAGGGCGATTTCAATATACCTGGAAAAGAAGTCAATGACGAGCAGGTATGTTTTGTTCTCCAGGGTAAATAAGTCTGCCCCTAACTTCTGCCACGGCCTTTTAGGACATTCAGTTGGCATGAGTGGCTCTTTGTTATTGTGCCACTCTTGTATGCAAGTCCTGCATTTAAGCACCATGTCACTCACGTGCTGGCTGAGTCCTGGCCACCACACAGACTCACGAGCCCTTGCTTTGCACTTCACTATACCGAGGTGTCCCTCATGTAATTTAGCAAGCACATCATTCCGCATTGCCGATGGTATAACAAGTCACATGCCTTTAAGTAACAAGCCATCTCTCACGGTAAGTGTAGCTTGCTCAGGCCAGTAGTTCTTCAGCACTGGATCCAGCTTTGCATGTGATGGCCATCCTTCAGTGCACAGTGCCATTACACGTGAGCAGACACTATCAGCTTTTAACTGTTCCTTCAAGTTCTCAATATAGGAGGAACTGACGGGTAGGCTCTCCATGACGCAGTCCACATAAATGTTAGTGCTCTCCATTAGCTCTCGATCTTCCATGGACGTGCATGATGTCACAGGTGAGCATGACAGCGTGTCTGTTGTCCAAAGTGACTTCCCTGGCGCGTACACAATCGAATATGTGTAGCGCATCAGCCTCATCCTGAAGCGCTGAATTCTTGGCGGCAAAAGATCTAAAGCTTGGGCCCCAAGTAGGCTCAGAAGAGGTTTGTGATCGGTTTCCAGGCAGAACAGCTTTCCTAACAGAAAATCTTTAAATCGTTCGCATGCCCAGGTGAGCCCCAGGGCCTCCTTCTCAACCTGTGCATAACGCTGTTCTGTTGGAGTGAGCGATCGTGATGCATAAGTCACAGGCTTCCATTCCTCCCCCCATTTCTGAAGAAGAACACCTCCCAAGCCATATGACGACGCATCAGCCGACACTTTAGTTTCTCTATTGGGGTCGTACATGGCCAGCACTGGAGGAGAAGACAATGTTTCTTCAGTTTTTCAAACGCTGCTGCCTGGTCCACGTCCCAGACCCAGGAGTTTTTTTTTCGAAAGGAGGTCGCGCAGTGGCTTATCCATGTCTGCTAGCTGGGGAAGGAACCTCCCCAACTGATTTACCATCCCAAGAAAACTCCGTAACTCGGTTACGTTTGTGGGCTCCTTCATTTCTGTGATACGCCACAGTTTTCCTCGGGTCAGGATGGATGCCCTCGATTGTAATGATATGGCCTAAAAAGACCACCTTAGCCTTGGAGAGTTCGCACTTGTCTACATTTAGAGTAATGCCTGCCTTTTCCAGTCTTTGTAGCACGGCATGGAGTCTAATGTCATGCTGCTCCTGGTCCTTCCCCCACACCAACAGGTCATCAATGTGGCAAATGACACCTTCCAACCCTTCTGTGACCTCAGCCATCCTGCACTGAAAATGCTCAGGAGCGGAGGCAATGCCAAATGGGAGGCGGTTAAAGTGGAACCGCCCGAAGGGTGTGATAAACGTGGTATACTTTGAAGACGCCTCTGTAAGGGGAATCTGCCAGAAGCCCATATTTGCTAACCTGACAACAGCCAGATGCATGTCTCGCTCCGCCTAGCTCCACTCACATACATCTGGGACACCTCCATAGGAATTGCCTTTATTGAAGGCTGGGCCTTATCAAAAATCCTTGCATATGATTGGATAAGCCACTTGTCTGTCATCTTTATCGACGTGCTATTTCAACCACTCACACCGACGCCAACCCGTGACGCTGATGAGAGCGACGCAGGAAAAAAAAAACTTTTTTTTTATGTGTTTGCGGCTCTAGTGGCACGCGTTTTATTGACAGTGAGCTGACAGGAAGAGGGGGGAAGACAGGCGGCATCTCCTCCTACTAATATACAATCAGTTTGAAGCTCTTAAATTTTTTTTTCCCCCCAGTGTCCTGTCTAGCAATGTGGCAATAAGAACTGATGTCTTAATGCCAAGTAGAGCTTGACAGATTTTGCTTTCACAAGTGGAGCAAACATCTTACGCCATTGTGCTCCGCTTGATTTGTGCATGTAAATAGCTTTATTGTGATTCCTGCAGGGAGAATTTCAAATTATATGGACACTACAATAGGAAAGTAGGAGAGTAAAGGAAGAACAAGAAGAGAAAAAAAAGAAAGAGAAGAGGTGAAAGAAAGAAGAGATAAAACGGAGAGAATGATAAAACGTCCTCTGTCTGCTCCATCACCTGGAAAGAGACGCAAAAAGAACAGCACAACCAACAGACATAAAGCAACAGATACAATCGAGTAACACCTTGACGCCATTGCTAAATCATATGTATTATTATTTAAGCTGACATGTGTAATGTGATACCTGAAAAAAGAAAGTGAATAAAAATAAATAAATAAATTACAGGCTTTCTGTATATAAGTGAACACTCAATACCTGGAACCCTGCACCTGTGGGAGTTTGTGAGAGTGCACTAGAAAAGAATAAATGGTCGACCATCAATATTCAATACAGCAGCAACCCAATGACCTTCTGCATCTTTTTTAACTTCCATAATATTTCCTGGGCAGTTGTTCATGCAAATGGCCACACCAGCAGATTTGTCAGCTCCATGGCTGAATAAAATTGTGTCCCCCCATTGATTTCTCCAAAATGTTGTGTCCTCTTCACTGGAATGAGTTTCTTGTAGAAAAACACATTGTGCCTTTTATCCCTTGCAAAACAAAAAATAGCTTTTCTTTCTGTGATGTCCTTAAGCCCCCTTGTGTTTAATGAAATAAAAGAACATTTGTGACTTAATCATATGGATTAACCTAACAAGTTATTATGAACAGGCTACCAGTAACTCACCTTGATAAAAGTATAACAACTTAGGGAAGAGAAAAAAATACAGGTATTGGACCCTCTAATCAAACCTTTTGTGTGTTATCTTTGTAAAGATCAGCTGCTAGTTCTCTTGAAGCTTGTTATGCGAATATCTGTACATCCTCAATGAAGCCAAGCAGTCCCCGGAAGTACGCCCTTTTCTTCTGATCCTGCGCCTCCTTGATCTTTGGCCACAACTTCTCTTTTGCAGCTTTATCCTCTTTTGTCAAACCGGAGGATTGCGAAGCAGGGCCATTGCCCGCCTGGTGGATGGCAGGTCCATTGCTGAAACCACATAGTGGTACTTTGTGTCATCTGAGGAGTATCCACGAAGAGCAAACTGTGCTTTGACGTGGAAGAACTATGACTGTGGATCATTCAGCCAGAAATCCGGAATCTTAATGGCCACAGCAAAAGAAGCCGGAGGAGCCGGTGGAGGTCCACCAGAAACTTGAATCGGCTGTGAGAAGCTGGGTACACCATCAGATGTGGACATGTTGGCTCACAGGGGTCACCAATGTGGAAGAGTTGAAAAGGACGATACAAAGGAGGTATGTTCAAACACTTCTTTACTCTACTCCAAGAATGAGCAACGGTACAGAAAACCTATATATATACCCCAACGAACAAACATATTTTCAAATCAAAACATCCTCTCCACTGAGTGAGAGTGGAGCCCCTCAGTGGTCCGCCACACCTCTTCCCACTCACGTCTATATTTCTGCAAGCGTTTTCGCTTCTTAGAACGTGGTGGAGTATCGGGCGTAGTGGACATCTTTAAAAGGCGCGGGAGTGTAGAACAGCGCGGATGTATGCCTGTCTCCAGGCAACCGTGACATCAGCGCAGGCTGGCCACACAGCTCAGACAGAGAGGGGGTCTTGTGTAGATCTCGCCGCAACGGTTTTGTTGTTCTTAGAACTTCCTGTGTTTTATTATGTTCATTATTGTTATATTTAGTGTTGAGGCATGTGTAACGAACAAGTGTATTTGTCTTTTATGAAAATATGGAACAAATCGCATCCCGTATTGGTTCAATACGGGACGCAACATCTAAATGCTGAATAAAGGACAATTCCGTATTTAACGGGACGAGTGGCAACCCT
Organism: Fundulus diaphanus; assembly: GCA_037039145.1. Lineage (NCBI taxonomy): Eukaryota > Metazoa > Chordata > Actinopteri > Cyprinodontiformes > Fundulidae > Fundulus > Fundulus diaphanus. Next base: position 23,933,758 of record CM073143.1, on the reverse strand, counting down.
AGGTTCAATACTCAGAAAACATGGGATCTCTTTTCATTTTTATGCTGACGACAGTCAGATATAGTACATGCAACTATTGTGTATTGTGTCACCAACAGAGGTGATGATGTTTTGTCCCAGCAGTTCTTGTGAACCATCTTCTGTGATTTGTGTCCCTTAGCGCCTTACTTGTTACTGCCTACTTGCACACTATCATCTCTGAATATCTAAATGCCCACTGGTATAAACGAAGCCTCAAATCATCATTGTTCAATAAGCACCCTACTACCTCATTATCTGTTATCTGTGACTTTCCTGAACGCTTAAAAAAAATGTAACCCTTGTTCATTGCCTGTTTATCAGCTTTTTTGCCTTCATTATCTGTAATGTGAACTGTAATGTGAACCGGAGTAGCCAAAGAGAAATTTCGCCACGGTAACACAGGGTGACAAACATATTCTTGATTCTCGATTCTTAAGGCAGACCGTTTCAAACTTGGGTATAAAGAGACAGTGATCTTAAACTAGTTCGGCAAGTTGGAGCAGTGGTCAAGTCAAGTTATTTTAACATTCTTTTATTTGCTTTTAAAAGTTTACATGGTCTTGCCCTATCTTACCTCTCTGAGCTGCTTCACCCATACACTCCTGCCTGTTGCCTCAGGTCAGCTGACCAGCTGCTCCTGGAGGTACCGAGATCTAAAGTTATGCTCAGAGGAGACAGAGCTAATTGCGACTGCCAGTGGCTCTAGTGAGGTATTAAAAATAAAGGTGAATGAGGACAGCCTTGTCTTGTAGCTCTTTTCAAGCCACATAATCCCATTATTTATTACGGAAGCTTTAGGACTTTTGTATAACATTTTAACCCACCTAACAAATGAAGCGGAGATCCCAAAGTTATACAAAGCTGCAAATAGGAAGTCCCACTGAACGAGATCAAAGGCCTTCTCATCAAGGGAGAGGGCCACAACTTTTTCTCACGGTTGAGGCTTATTAGATGAAGCGATCTTCTCATATGATCTGTTGACCTATTTTTCATGAATCCTACTTGATTAGGAACTAGTGTTTCTTTAATTTTTTTTAGACAGGGTCTACTTTACAATAAATCATATGTATCTATTTTGGTTGTAGAGCTGCTGTTCTGGACTCATATCAGTTGGGATAATAATCAGAAGATGGAGGAGAAAGGAGAGAAACAATAAAAAATAAATAGTTCCAAACTGTAATTCATTTATTTCAGCTGTCTTCTGAAAAAGGTTTTATCTGTCATTGACATGAATTGCATATCCTATAGCACAAAATTCAAGACAAGACTTCTGTTGGAATTTTCAGTTTGTTATTTATGTCTTGTGTTGTAATAAAGAAAAAGGTTACCCTTTTAAAAAATTATAAAGGCGAGTAATGTATGTGTAGAACAGTGTTCTGCTGAGAGATTTTAACAGTGTTTTCTTTTTTCAGCTTTAGTCCTCATCACTGTCCATCTCTAAAGGATCAAAATTTGGATCATCTTCATCCAAATCCAAGTCTTCAATGTCCTGGAACAATGACTCGTCCACTTCAACGTTGTTTCCAGCTGAGAAAGAAAAAAACAATCAAACATACTTTAGAAAAAAGCTGGTGAACAAATCTCCATGCAAAAAAAATGCATTCTGGCTTGGACTTCAAACATTGTAGATTTATCTGTAAAAGCGAAAGGTTGACAAGTGTTAAAATGTTGCAGTCGTCGTTTGGATTATAGAAAAAACAAAAACTCATTCATACAATCCTTGGAAAACAGCTTAAAGAGAACCATTAGCACCTACAGCTATTAAAAATATTAAGGCATTTGAAAGACAATATTCCATTTTAAACGTCAAATTTTAGACAAATGTAAGCTTTTTTTACGAGCAATGTTTTTGCTTTGAGATTGTGAGCTACAAGGTGTGACAACTAAGATTTCTGCAGTTTGCACACATGACAATGTATTTATGCAACAGTATTTTTTGCAACATTTTCCTTCTACTACTCAGGGCATGAAACTGTGAAAATAAACATGTTTGACAGAGTTAGAAGCCCTGCAGCTACCTTAGTTTTGTGAAAATCCTACTCCCAGTAGCTTAGGTGTCCAATGTCCCATCTTTATCAGTGGATCCTAGCTGTATAGTGAAACTGAAAATAGTAGAAACATATGGTCTGGGGGGCTGCCGGATGGCTGACTGTGTATTACGATGCATAGAGAACCTGCTCTCTCCCATAATGCACACTTATCCCAACAAATAACTCTGTAATTAGGCTTTTATCAATACTATTGATAAGTGGGAGAGAAACCACTAAATGACCATATAAGACGAGGCAAAATGCTGAAAACCCAAGAAAAGAGGGCTTCGGTGACAAAGGCTGACAATATTGAACTGGATCCCACTAACAGCAAGAGGAGTGCCACTATCAAAGTTGATCTCTTTGACGTAACTAATGCAACAGAAGAGTTGAAAACACAACTCAAACGTGACAACAAAAGCTTGAGACCAGATAAATCACCTGGGGCAAAAATTCAATAGCAAACATGACAATATCACCACAGAAAAACGAAACCTCACATAACAAGTCAAAGAAACGAGGACACATTATCTGCACCGCTCTGCTCCTGGATCAGCGACTTCCTCACCAACAGGGCCCAGATGGTAAGGATTGGGAAACACATCTGCCTCACTGATCCTCAACACTGGAACACCCCAGGGCTGTGTCCTCAGCCCAGCTCTCTTCGCCTTCCTCACACACAACTGCTCTACTATCCACCCCACAAACATGATTGTGACGTTTGCAGACAACACCACTGCGATGGGTCTCTCATCCAAATATGATGAAACGCACTACAGCAGGAGTCACCAAGATGATGTCAGCGGGCACCAGGTAACTCCCAAAGACCACATGTGGTGCCCTCAAGCCCGTTCCAAAACTATAACAACCCTCCAGTAAGCTGCAAAATTTCATTTTATTCTGTTGCTCTACTTTTGCAATCCCACTTGAATTTATATAGATTTAAAAATGACAATATTTTTTAAAAAAAGAGCATTGCAAATATGTTTATTGGTTTGCGCTGACCGGTGTCAGAGCTTGGTCCGCATTGCCGGCAGTAAGCTGGACTCGTTTCCAGTGAGAGTTGGACTCCGCCAAGGTTGCCCTTTGTCACCGATTCTGTTCATAACTTTTAGGGACAGAATTTCTAGGCGCAGCCAAGGTGTTGACGGGATCCATTTTGGTGGTCTTAGGATCACGTCTCTACTGGCGTCATCAGGGCGTGATCTACAGCTCTCACTGGAGCGGTTCGCAGCCGAGTGTGAAGCGGCCAGGGATGAGGATCAGTGCCTCCAAATCCAAGACCATGATTTTGAGCCGGAAAAGGGTAGAGTGTCTTCTCCGGGTTGGAGAGGATGTACTACCCCTAGTGGAGGAGTCTAACTATCTTGGGGTCTTGTTCACGAATGAGGGGAAGATGGAGCGGGTGATCGACAGGCGGATTGCTGCTGCGTCTGCCGGGAAGCGGGCGCTGCTCTAAGAGCTAAAACAGAGTGTGTCGCTTGGCGTTTGCATCATAGACCTTATATAGGTGGAAGCACAGACATATATACGTAGACGCCGTGTCGTCGGGTGAGAGGCATGCCGACAGAGCGGCCATCTCGGTTCAGACCAAGCTGCGGTCAGAGAGAATACACGTCAATTCAGGTAAGTGGTACTTTATAATTTCAGACACTGAATCCGGTGAATTCTCAACCGATTCCCAGATAAATTAGCTGACTGAAAACGTCACCCTTTTATGGGCTACATGGGACCAATTGATTGAATTAAATGATAGTCTAACTTAGTACATAATTTCGATTTTGTATTGACAGTTCGCAAACTTCCAGAGCTATGTCCCAGGATGCCCGACTTTTGCTCCGCTTATGGGTGCGCAAATAAAAGGACACTACTAATCAGATCCCGGGGAATTATCTTCCATAAGTAAGATTTTATGATAGATAATCCTCATGCTTCACAGTTACAGTTTTTCCGGCATCAACACAATATGTGCTAATGGGTAGCTGGGATGGAAGCAGAGGAACGTACATTAAACACCAGATGTGACTGAGGATATATATATATATATATATATATATATATATATATATATATATATATATCGCCAGTCTATCGCAGTATATATATATATATATATATATATATATATATATATATATATATATATATATATCCATCCATCCATCCATTTTCTGACCCGCTTAATCCCTCATGGGGTCGCAGGGGTTGCTGGTGGATATGTCCCGATATAAAATAATTGTAGCCGTCCAGTGGTTTCATGGCTTTCATGCTCTCTCGTCTGTACTGGCCTGCCGTGTTTATAAGGTAGCTGTATATGTTGCCGTACGGAACACTTGGCCAGCATTTCACAGACTCGCTCCATCCCTTCAGGCTTTTGCTGTATGGATCTGGCAATCTGATACCATCAACCATCAACTTACTATTAAAACGTTCTTGTGATACGTTATCTAAAGAAGAAAAATACGTCGAGAACTCGTCGTTTCCTTTTTTTGCGTCCGCCATTGTGTTCGCCTTTTGCCTACCAGTCCGGCGCGCATGCGCGAAAAACCCGGATCAAAACAATAACAATGAACTGGTCTATATGAAAGGATCACTGAAAAAAGATTACTAATTACCGTGCTAACGCTAATCGCGGGTAGTTCTGCTATGCTAGCACAGGTAGCCTACTAAGCTTCTGTGCCATTAGACATAGAGGGAGATACAATATGATAGTAAGATGCAAGGAAATTGCCCTAATGTACTGTTTTGTGTACATGTGATTTATTTCATTGTGGTTATTCAAATACTCATGATGATAAAAAAGAGTGAATTGATCAAATTTATTTATGGTTAGAAAGGTTAAGAAAAAGACTGAGAAGTCCACTGATGTTAAGAATACAAGTTCTTAATGTATAATTGTGTTAAAATAACACTAAAGTGTGTACACCATCATTTACAATGATTTGGTTATGAAAATGCAGAGAATCAGAGTAAGAGTAGTTGATGAGTATAGTATTAATGGAAGTATGTTTCTGCACAGTGTGTGTAGATTGGTTTTATTTTTCTGCTGGATCAGAAATTGATCTGCATGAATCAATTTCTGACATGACACTTCCTGTTGTCAGGGGGCGTGGCCTAAGTGATGTCATGATTTGACCATTGGATATTGTAGAAGACCCGATGATGATCAATCACAGAAAGTTTGGTGCCTCTGTGTGTTTCTGTGTAGGAGATATAGCAGTTTTTCCTGTGGTCAGGGGGCGTGGCCTAAGTGATGTCATCATTTGACCATTGGATATTGTAGAAGACCCGATGATGATCAATCACAGAAAGTTTGGTGCCTCTGTGTGTTTCTGTGTAGGAGATATAACAGTTTTATGTTTTGTGGCGAGTAGGTGAACTTTGACCCCTGCTAACGCCCCTTCAACATGCTCAAAAACTCACCGTTTTGATAACTTTTAATTGGCCATGCCTTATGATCAGACTGACCGAGTTTCAAGCCGCTCGATCGAAATCCCTAGGACGAGTTCGATCAAATACCAATGCTGTAAACGTCAAAAATGAGGTCAAATTACGACCTTCAATCTAAAATGGCCGACTTCCTGTGATATTTGCACTATGATGTTAATTGTAAATTCTGAGCGTCTTGCTTAGATCTACAACTGTACAAAATTTCATTACTCTACGATGAAGTAAGTGAATAGCAAAGGGTCCTTTGAAAATTTCTAGGTGGCGCCGTTGAGGCATTTTTCTTTTGATTTTTGTGACGACCTTAAAATACAAAATTTTTAAACAGTCACCATGCATCTGCAAAGTTTGGTGAGTTTTTGAATATGATAAAGCCCCCAAAAAGGCCCCTCTTTAGGGGGGCAGAATAAAAATAATAATAATTAAAACCGCAAGCGGTGATGATCGGCCCTCGCAGCCAAGCGCCGCTCTGGCCTAAGGGCCACCGCTAGGGTACGCGCACCTCCCGCCGCCAGCCACCGCAGAAGCTGTCATGCATTTTCCTCACCCGTCTACCATGCCATACACACGTATGCGTTGGGCAGCGCTCCCCCACGACTCACAAAAAATCTGGTGCAGATCGGTCGATGCACCGAGGAGACACAGCCGTTGAATAATAAAAATGCATTTGGCCACCGGGCCGGACTAAATCGTTCGGCGGGCCAGATCCGGCCCGCAGGCCGTACGTTTGACACCCCTGGTTTAAACATTAGTATACCAACTTAATCAAAGGTATCTTACTAGCTGTTAATCCAGCTTCATGTGAAAAGTTAACAAAACCTTTTTAGTTATTTAAAGTTAATTATTTCATGTGTTTAAGGGTTTCGTTTCTTGCATTAAGACAGCTTTTATGAAAGTTTGACAGTTAAATTGGTGGATACACACCCAAAAGTAATAATGTAAAAGTAACACTTTGGCAATTGGAAAATTGCTAAAGTAACACGTTAGCAATATTCCACATGTGTATGTTGTGTACAAACTTTAGTAATTTCTAACAGACCACTTCACTCTCAGAAAGCAGGTCTGCTAGTGGTTCCTAAAGTCTGTAAAACCAGAATGGTAGGCAGATCCTTTAGTTATCAGGCTCCTCTCCAGTGGAACAAACTCCCAGTTTTGGTCCGTGACGCAGACACCCTGTCTACTTTTAAGACTAATCCTAAAACTTTCCTTTTTCCATCCATCCATCGTCTTCCACTTATCCGGGGTCAGGTCGCAGGGGCAGCTTCAAGAGGGAGCCCCAGACCTTCCTCTCCCCAGCCACTTGGGCCACTTCCTCCGGGGGAATCCCAAAGCGTTCCCAGGCCAGCATAGTCTCTCCAGCGTGTCCTGGGTCTTCCTCTGGGCCTCCTCCCGGTGGGACGTGCCAAGAACACCTCATCAGGGAGGCGTCCAGGAGGCATCCTAACCAGATGCCCGATCCACCTCAACTGGCTCCTCTCAATGTGGAGGAGCAGCGGCTCTACTCTGAGTCCTCCCCGGATGACTGAGCTCCTCACCCTATCTCTAAGGGAGAGCCCAGACACACTATGGAGAAAACTCATTTTGGCCGCTTGTATCCGGGATTTCGTTCTTTCGGTCACGACCCAAAGCTCGTGACCATAGATGAGGGTAGGAACGTAGATCGACTGGTAAATCGAGAGCTTGGCCTTTTGGCTCAGCTCTCTCTTCACCACAACGGATCGGTACAGCGCACGCTTCACAGCAGACGTCGCACCAATCCGCCTGTCGATCTCCCGCTCCATCTTCCCCTCATTCGTGAACAAGACCCCAAGATACTTGAACTCCTCCACTAGAAGCTGGCTCTTGGGACTTTCCTTTTTGACAAAGATTATAGTTAGAGTGGTTCATGTTACCCCGAGCTACCTCTATAGTTATGCTGCTATAGGCTTAGGCTGCTGGAGGACATCAGGGTCTATTGTTCTTCAATTTTGCATGACTGTTGTCATTTCAGCTTTTACCTTTTTGTTTTTTCTATTTTTTCTTCATAGTAGGTACCCCTGGTCTGGCGTTCTGTTAGCTGTGACATCATTCAGGGAAGACAGATCACCTGCTATTACCATCTAATGTAAAACACATTACTGGATCAATGTGTGCTTCTGTGCTTTTTTGTCTGTCTTGTTGTGTCTCTTCTCTCTCTTTTGTAACCCCCAGTCGGTCAAGGCAGATTACCGTTCATACTGAGCCCGGTTCGGCTGGAGGTTTTTCCTTCCTGTTAATGGGGAGTTTTTCCTTCTGCTGTCACTTCATGCTTGATCAGTATGAGGGATTGCTGCTAAGCCATGTACAATGCAAACGACTCTCCCTGTGGCTCTACGCTTCTTCAGGAGTCAATGCTGCTTGTTACGACTTTGATGAAATCAACTGGTTCCCTTATATAGGAATTTCTTTTACCAATCTGGATAATCTGACTTAATATGTATAATCTGATTGATTTTGACATTGTAAACTGCCTTTAGATGACATGCAGGCCGGCAGACCCGACATGTATATTAATAATATGTATTATTATTATTAATATTATTATTATTTTATATATCTGCCTCGTTATATTTGCATAATGCATGAAGAAAAATATCAGCAGCGCAAGAGTCTGTTCCGATCATCCAGCCCTTACCACAGGCTACTGCAGCCCATTGGTTATCATCCCTGACAGTCTAAAGGGCTAGGCCAATCATAAAGTAGAAAAACACCTTCACGCTCCATGTGGAACTTTGTGCAGCGGTGTTCACAGTAGTAATGGATAAGAAACGCAAGGGAGGCGCAGAGAAACTGCACGAAAAAAAGAAACGAGTTCTTCAAACGGATGCTGCGAAATGTGTCAAACTGACTGACATGTTCCCAACAGCAGGCCCTTCATCTGCTCCGGTGTCTGGTGTAAAATATGGTGGTGGTTGTAGTCAGTGACGTGCGGTAGAGAGTGACACGGGAGTGGATTTTCACTCCTGTCCCGTCCCACTCCCACTGATAAAAATTGTGTCCCGTCCCAATCCCGGGCCAGAGTAGAAAAAAAAATCCTGTCCCGTCCCGCTCCTGGTAAAATTACTCCCACTCCCATCCCGCTCCCACTCAGAATGACTCCCGCTCCTGCCCTACTCCCATTCTTGTTGTCTTCATTAAGTTTTCTGGAAATACATTAAACCTGAATGTCTATGAAGGGTCAGTTAAGTTCCTGTTTTAGCTGTAGTAAAGGCCAGTTAAAGTGAAAGGAATAATAATAAATAAATAAATAAAGTAACAAACAGGGAAACAGACCATGCCTATCTTAGTTGAATAAACAAAATGTACAATGTTGCTTTTTACTAATTCATTAAGTAATTGTTTCACATGAACAATGAAGTTACTTTTACATTTCAAATTGCTGAAACTAAAGAATAATGCACCGAGAAAGAGATCTATACTCAGTTAAGAAAAAAGTGCATAAAGGCATTACTGTCACAATTTAGATAATGTACCGAAGTGGTTCAAAAACTCAGTTTAGTAAAACAAAAAATTACAAAAAAGTTGAATATCATTCAAGCATATTAGTATTTTTCCATTTGCAATAAAATATCCACAAACTAATTAGGGTTTACTATCAGAACCAATACATTCATTGAACATTAAACACATTCTTAGACAGATCTGTCAACTTTTATCAAAAGTTAAAAGTGAGATTATGTTAATTTTCGGGGATGATGCGGAGCTGGAGGCGGAGCTAACTGGACCCAGGAACAGCCGGTCCAGTCGGCTCCGTCTCATTTTTACCCGACCAGACATGGAAGTACATGTTTTACTTTTGTTAAATAGTGAAACAGAAGTGTTAACACATTGTTCAGTTATTGGGTTAAAACAGAAAAAAACACAACTGTTCAGACAATACTAAATAAAATAATAAAGTAGTTTTAAGTTATTGGCCGTATTATTACACTGTTGCACATTGGGAAATTAGTCCAGGAAACACGTTTTACAAGCAGGTACTGAGTGTTAACACCGTGACATTCAACTCTCCTCAAGTTTGTTAATATTTGCAACTTTACAGTTGCGCTGTGAGTTTAATAAATAAGTCCTTACTTTTGACTTTGCGTTGCCGATCCAACTTTTCCAGGTTGAGTTCGCCACTAGCGGTTGATCCCCCCCCCCCCACTCCCATTCTGTTTTTTGAGCGCTGGCGGAAAAAATAAACCGGATGCACTGTTGGCTTCTGGGTCGTGTAGTTCTTTGACCAGCATTATAGTTTCGGTTTCTTGGAAAAAAACTACAAAATGGCGGCGGCGAACCTACATTTTTGATTTTCTATTTTATTTAATCTTTTGGCTTCGATCCTAGTTAATTGTACCTGTTGTTGGTTTACTCCCGCTCCCGTCTGCTCCCGTTTATATTTAATCCTGTACCGTCCCAATCACGTGATATTTACTGATGTTGACTCCCATCCCGCGAGATTCCCGTGGGAATCACGTGACCCGCGGGATTCCCGAAAAAATGTCAGTCTCTAACGTGCGGTAGGGTTCATGGCTGGTGAGGCACTGACGTCATCAGAGTCAGATTTACAAATATATACACTCTACAGAGTAGACTCGTTGCAAAGTGCTGAAGGAGACTGATTGAGCCAAATAAATTCACCAAGATACATGGAAAAATATTGGTTCTTTGATGAAAAAAATTGTCATTTGATTGGTAACAGTTTATGAGTTATGATGGATTTCTGCATTTGTAACACATTCTAAAACTATAACCCACATTACGCAGATTTTATCACAAAAACAAAACATGAATAAGTATCGCTGTCTTACCTCTACTTATAATTTAAGTCCCTGTGGCGCTCTTTCTGAACAAAAATATCATCATTTTCCGGTAAAAGTTCTCTTTATCTTCTTCAGTTTTAAAAGTCTCTCAGTCTCAATGGAGCTCACTGCCAGGGAGGAAAGCCTTCCCTGATCAGTCCTGTTCCAGCTGTATGTTTAGTCTTTTTAGTGCTTTACTTGTTTAGCAAAACTCGCTAATAAAACATCAATAACTTGTTTTGACTCTACTATTTGGGGATCACGAGCGGTGCCCCTTGAGCGCCCCCTGCCTAGTGGCCAAGGAACTGCTGGCCTCACCTACAACCACTTCTTTGCTGTTTATGATCGGCCAGCACCACGAAAACATGTTATCTGCACACAGTTTGATGACCAAAACACAATTCGTAATCCACATATATTAAATTGTGGAAAATCAGTTCATAACTGTTTGAACAATTGAATTTATGATCTAGAGACAGGAAGATGCATTCACAGAATGGAAGTCAGCGCAGTTACCATGGGATTGCGCAATCCCAGGGTAGGCCAAGCTCGCTGCGGCCTCACCGGCTTCGCTATCAAGCGCCACCAAGGATTTACATGAAAAATAGCGAAAAGTCTGCGATTTTAAAGAAAATATGATCAAAAATTAGGAAATTAGATAAATAAAATACTTATTACAAATGACTGAGTAAATCAAAATTTATATTATGTTATTATATATTTTCTTTCTTTCCATGATGACAAGTGAGGCATTTCTCTGGTTCATTTTGTCATTGGCATCCTTTTTTACACAGTGAGTGCACATTAGTCCAATGTTACCCTACAGTATCTGGAAGACTGAATAGATCTGATGAGCAACTTACAATAACTTCTTATAATGATGTAACGTGATAATATGTGTGATTGACCGTGACACCTCTCTTTCTCTCTCTCTCTCTCTGATCTAAGAATAGTTGCTGTGCTGTGGTGGAGTTTACATTTTACAGTGTTAATAAATTAAGATTTTGGAAGTATTTTAAGTGTCCACTCTCACTAATTTCCATTATCCTGACTTCAAGGTATTGCACAGTTGGTATTGCACAGTTGGTATACACATTCAGTACACAAAAAAAATGTGGTGGGCCAGTCTAATCCAAAATGCCAGGGCCAATTTTTTGTCCCAATCCACCCCTGATGACATGTTTCATGATTTGGCGTTATATAAATAAAAACTGAAATGTATTGAACAAGAGTTTGTCAGTTTTCAAGCAGGATTTGTATATCTGTTCAACTTAAATATACAAGGAAACCAAAGAGTTAAGATCACTTACTTACCAAGAGAAATTCCTTTGGGGTTTATTTGTGGTCTCTTGCTGCCCCCTGCTGGACAAGTATGATCAAATACATATGCTTTACATGTCAACTTGGTATCAAAATTCAGATTTCAATCTAAAATGGCTTACTTCCTGTGATACTTGCAGTATGACATTAATTGTAAATTCTGAGCGTCTTGCTGAGATCTACAACTGTACAAAATTTCATTACTCTACGATGAAGTAAGTGAATACCAAAGGGTCCTTTGAAATTTGCTTGGTGGCGCTATAGAGAAACTAAGTCCTGCTCACTAAAGTTTGTTAAGGATTCCTGTTGGGGGGTGGATAAGGATGCATCCAAATGAGTTTTAAGCAGCTCGGCCCAAAACTGTGGAATTCAGAGCCAAACGTATGACAGCAGCGTTTGAGGTGAATATGCCACGCCGCCACGCCCCCCTGCTCCATCCAATCCAGTTGAGCCTGAAATCCACAACATACCAACATGTGTTCTGTCTGTGGACACAGTTTCATGTTGATTAGCTCAGAGGGGTAACATAGCGACCGCTTACAACAAAACATGACACTTCCTGTTGTCAGGGGGCGTGGCCTAAGCAATGTCATCATTTGACCATTGGATATTATAGGAGACCTGATGGTGATCAATCACTGAAAGTTTGATGCCTCTGTGTGTTTCTGTGTAGGAGATATAACAGTTTTATTTTTTGTGGCGAGTAGGTGAACTTTAACCCTTGCTAATGCCCCTTCAACAAGCTCAAAAACTCACCGTTTTGATAACTTTTAATTGGCCATGCCTTATGATCAGACTGCCCGAGTTTCAAGCCGCTCGCTAAAAATCTCTAGGAGGAGATCCATCAAATACCAATGCTATAAACGTCAAAAATGTGGTCAAAATCAGACATTCAATCTAAAATGGCCGACTTCCTGTGATATTTACACTATGACATTAATTGTAAATTCTGAGCGTCTTGGTGAGCTCTACCACTGTACCAAATCTCATGTCTCTACGATGAAGTAAGTGAATAGCAAAGGGTCCTTTGAAAATTGCTAAGTGGCGCCGTTGAGGCATTAGGTCACGCCCACCAAAATTTGTTATGGATTCCTGTTGGGGGGTGGATAAGGATGCATCCAAGTGAGTTTTATGCAGCTCGGCCCAAAAATGTGGAATTCAGAGCCAAACGTATGGCAGCGGCGTTTGAGGTGACTTCACCACGCCGCCACGCTCTCCTGCTCCATCGAATCGACTTGGGGCTGGAATCCACAACACAACAACATGTTTTCTGTCTCTGGACACAGTTTCATGTTGATTAGCTCAGAGGGGTAACATAGCGACCGTTTACAGCAAAACATGACACTTCCTGTTGTCAGGGGGTGTGGCCTAAGTGATGTCATCATTTGACCATTGGATATTATAGGAGACCTGATGATGATTAATCACAGAAAGTTTGGTGCCTCTGTGTGTTTCTGTGTAGGAGATATAACACTTTTATTTTTTGTGGCGAATAGGTGAACTTTGACCCCTGCCAACGCCCCTTCAGCATGCTCAAAAACTCACCGTTTTGATAACTTTTGATTGGCCATGCCTTATGATCAGACTGCCCGAGTTTCAAGCCGATCGCTCAAAATCTCTAGGAGGAGATCCATCAAATAGCAATGCTATAAACGTCAAAAATTGGGTCAAAATCAGACTTTAAGTCTAAAATGGCCAACTTCCTGTGATATTTGCACTATGACATTAATTGTAAATTCTGAGCGTCTTGTTGAGCTCTACAACTGTACCAAATTTCATGTCTCTACGACGAAGTAAGTGAATAGCAAAGGGTCCTTTGAAAATTTCTAGGTGGCGCCGTTGAGGCATTTTTCTTTAGATTTTTGTGACGACCTTAAAATACAAAATTTTTAAACAGTCACCATGCATCTGCCAAGTTTGGTGAGTTTTTGAAAATGAGAAAGCCCCCAAAAAGGCCCCTCTTTAGGGGGGCAGAATAATAATAATAATAATAATAATAATAATAATAATTAAAACCGCAAGCGGTGATGATCGGCCCTCGCAGCCAAGCGCCGCTCTGGCCTATGGGCCACCGCTAGGGTACGCGCACCTCCCGCCGCCAGCCACCGCAGAAGCTGTCATGCATTTTCCTCACCCGTCTACCATGCAATACACACGTATGCGTTGGGCAGCGCTCCCCCACGACTCACAAAAAATCTGGTGCAGATGGGTCGATGCACCGAGGAGACACAGCCGTTGAATAATGAAAATGCATTTGGCCACCGGGCCGGACTAAATCGTTCGGCGGGCCAGATCCGGCCCGCAGGCCGTACGTTTGACACCCCTGGTTTAAACATTAGTATACCAACTTAATCAAAGGTATCTTACTAGCTGTTAATCCAGCTTCATGTGAAAAGTTAACAAAACCTTTTTAGTTAATTAAAGTTAATTATTTCATGTGTTTAAGGGTTTCGTTTCTTGCATTAAGACAGCTTTTATGAAAGTTTGACAGTTAAATTGGTGGATACACACCCAAAAGTAATTAAAACCGCAAGCGGTGATGATCGGCCCTCGCAGCCAAGCGCCGCTCTGGCCTAAGGGCCACCGCTAGGGTACGCGCACCTCCCGCCGCCAGCCACCGCAGAAGCTGTCATGCATTTTCCTCACCCGTCTACCATGCCATACACACGTATGCGTTGGGCAGCGCTCCCCCACGACTCACAAAAAATCTGGTGCAGATCGGTCGATGCACCGAGGAGACACAGCCGTTGAATAATAAAAATGCATTTGGCCACCGGGCCGGACTAAATCGTTCGGCGGGCCAGATCCGGCCCGCAGGCCGTACGTTTGACACCCCTGGTTTAAACATTAGTATACCAACTTAATCAAAGGTATCTTACTAGCTGTTAATCCAGCTTCATGTGAAAAGTTAACAAAACCTTTTTAGTTATTTAAAGTTAATTATTTCATGTGTTTAAGGGTTTCGTTTCTTGCATTAAGACAGCTTTTATGAAAGTTTGACAGTTAAATTGGTGGATACACACCCAAAAGTAATAATGTAAAAGTAACACTTTGGCAATTGGAAAATTGCTAAAGTAACACGTTAGCAATATTCCACATGTGTATGTTGTGTACAAACTTTAGTAATTTCTAACAGACCACTTCACTCTCAGAAAGCAGGTCTGCTAGTGGTTCCTAAAGTCTGTAAAACCAGAATGGTAGGCAGATCCTTTAGTTATCAGGCTCCTCTCCAGTGGAACAAACTCCCAGTTTTGGTCCGTGACGCAGACACCCTGTCTACTTTTAAGACTAATCCTAAAACTTTCCTTTTTCCATCCATCCATCGTCTTCCACTTATCCGGGGTCAGGTCGCAGGGGCAGCTTCAAGAGGGAGCCCCAGACCTTCCTCTCCCCAGCCACTTGGGCCACTTCCTCCGGGGGAATCCCAAAGCGTTCCCAGGCCAGCATAGTCTCTCCAGCGTGTCCTGGGTCTTCCTCTGGGCCTCCTCCCGGTGGGACGTGCCAAGAACACCTCATCAGGGAGGCGTCCAGGAGGCATCCTAACCAGATGCCCGATCCACCTCAACTGGCTCCTCTCAATGTGGAGGAGCAGCGGCTCTACTCTGAGTCCTCCCCGGATGACTGAGCTCCTCACCCTATCTCTAAGGGAGAGCCCAGACACACTATGGAGAAAACTCATTTTGGCCGCTTGTATCCGGGATTTCGTTCTTTCGGTCACGACCCAAAGCTCGTGACCATAGATGAGGGTAGGAACGTAGATCGACTGGTAAATCGAGAGCTTGGCCTTTTGGCTCAGCTCTCTCTTCACCACAACGGATCGGTACAGCGCACGCTTCACAGCAGACGTCGCACCAATCCGCCTGTCGATCTCCCGCTCCATCTTCCCCTCATTCGTGAACAAGACCCCAAGATACTTGAACTCCTCCACTAGAAGCTGGCTCTTGGGACTTTCCTTTTTGACAAAGATTATAGTTAGAGTGGTTCATGTTACCCCGAGCTACCTCTATAGTTATGCTGCTATAGGCTTAGGCTGCTGGAGGACATCAGGGTCTATTGTTCTTCAATTTTGCATGACTGTTGTCATTTCAGCTTTTACCTTTTTGTTTTTTCTATTTTTTCTTCATAGTAGGTACCCCTGGTCTGGCGTTCTGTTAGCTGTGACATCATTCAGGGAAGACAGATCACCTGCTATTACCATCTAATGTAAAACACATTACTGGATCAATGTGTGCTTCTGTGCTTTTTTGTCTGTCTTGTTGTGTCTCTTCTCTCTCTTTTGTAACCCCCAGTCGGTCAAGGCAGATTACCGTTCATACTGAGCCCGGTTCGGCTGGAGGTTTTTCCTTCCTGTTAATGGGGAGTTTTTCCTTCTGCTGTCACTTCATGCTTGATCAGTATGAGGGATTGCTGCTAAGCCATGTACAATGCAAACGACTCTCCCTGTGGCTCTACGCTTCTTCAGGAGTCAATGCTGCTTGTTACGACTTTGATGAAATCAACTGGTTCCCTTATATAGGAATTTCTTTTACCAATCTGGATAATCTGACTTAATATGTATAATCTGATTGATTTTGACATTGTAAACTGCCTTTAGATGACATGCAGGCCGGCAGACCCGACATGTATATTAATAATATGTATTATTATTATTAATATTATTATTATTTTATATATCTGCCTCGTTATATTTGCATAATGCATGAAGAAAAATATCAGCAGCGCAAGAGTCTGTTCCGATCATCCAGCCCTTACCACAGGCTACTGCAGCCCATTGGTTATCATCCCTGACAGTCTAAAGGGCTAGGCCAATCATAAAGTAGAAAAACACCTTCACGCTCCATGTGGAACTTTGTGCAGCGGTGTTCACAGTAGTAATGGATAAGAAACGCAAGGGAGGCGCAGAGAAACTGCACGAAAAAAAGAAACGAGTTCTTCAAACGGATGCTGCGAAATGTGTCAAACTGACTGACATGTTCCCAACAGCAGGCCCTTCATCTGCTCCGGTGTCTGGTGTAAAATATGGTGGTGGTTGTAGTCAGTGACGTGCGGTAGAGAGTGACACGGGAGTGGATTTTCACTCCTGTCCCGTCCCACTCCCACTGATAAAAATTGTGTCCCGTCCCAATCCCGGGCCAGAGTAGAAAAAAAAATCCTGTCCCGTCCCGCTCCTGGTAAAATTACTCCCACTCCCATCCCGCTCCCACTCAGAATGACTCCCGCTCCTGCCCTACTCCCATTCTTGTTGTCTTCATTAAGTTTTCTGGAAATACATTAAACCTGAATGTCTATGAAGGGTCAGTTAAGTTCCTGTTTTAGCTGTAGTAAAGGCCAGTTAAAGTGAAAGGAATAATAATAAATAAATAAATAAAGTAACAAACAGGGAAACAGACCATGCCTATCTTAGTTGAATAAACAAAATGTACAATGTTGCTTTTTACTAATTCATTAAGTAATTGTTTCACATGAACAATGAAGTTACTTTTACATTTCAAATTGCTGAAACTAAAGAATAATGCACCGAGAAAGAGATCTATACTCAGTTAAGAAAAAAGTGCATAAAGGCATTACTGTCACAATTTAGATAATGTACCGAAGTGGTTCAAAAACTCAGTTTAGTAAAACAAAAAATTACAAAAAAGTTGAATATCATTCAAGCATATTAGTATTTTTCCATTTGCAATAAAATATCCACAAACTAATTAGGGTTTACTATCAGAACCAATACATTCATTGAACATTAAACACATTCTTAGACAGATCTGTCAACTTTTATCAAAAGTTAAAAGTGAGATTATGTTAATTTTCGGGGATGATGCGGAGCTGGAGGCGGAGCTAACTGGACCCAGGAACAGCCGGTCCAGTCGGCTCCGTCTCATTTTTACCCGACCAGACATGGAAGTACATGTTTTACTTTTGTTAAATAGTGAAACAGAAGTGTTAACACATTGTTCAGTTATTGGGTTAAAACAGAAAAAAACACAACTGTTCAGACAATACTAAATAAAATAATAAAGTAGTTTTAAGTTATTGGCCGTATTATTACACTGTTGCACATTGGGAAATTAGTCCAGGAAACACGTTTTACAAGCAGGTACTGAGTGTTAACACCGTGACATTCAACTCTCCTCAAGTTTGTTAATATTTGCAACTTTACAGTTGCGCTGTGAGTTTAATAAATAAGTCCTTACTTTTGACTTTGCGTTGCCGATCCAACTTTTCCAGGTTGAGTTCGCCACTAGCGGTTGATCCCCCCCCCCCCACTCCCATTCTGTTTTTTGAGCGCTGGCGGAAAAAATAAACCGGATGCACTGTTGGCTTCTGGGTCGTGTAGTTCTTTGACCAGCATTATAGTTTCGGTTTCTTGGAAAAAAACTACAAAATGGCGGCGGCGAACCTACATTTTTGATTTTCTATTTTATTTAATCTTTTGGCTTCGATCCTAGTTAATTGTACCTGTTGTTGGTTTACTCCCGCTCCCGTCTGCTCCCGTTTATATTTAATCCTGTACCGTCCCAATCACGTGATATTTACTGATGTTGACTCCCATCCCGCGAGATTCCCGTGGGAATCACGTGACCCGCGGGATTCCCGAAAAAATGTCAGTCTCTAACGTGCGGTAGGGTTCATGGCTGGTGAGGCACTGACGTCATCAGAGTCAGATTTACAAATATATACACTCTACAGAGTAGACTCGTTGCAAAGTGCTGAAGGAGACTGATTGAGCCAAATAAATTCACCAAGATACATGGAAAAATATTGGTTCTTTGATGAAAAAAATTGTCATTTGATTGGTAACAGTTTATGAGTTATGATGGATTTCTGCATTTGTAACACATTCTAAAACTATAACCCACATTACGCAGATTTTATCACAAAAACAAAACATGAATAAGTATCGCTGTCTTACCTCTACTTATAATTTAAGTCCCTGTGGCGCTCTTTCTGAACAAAAATATCATCATTTTCCGGTAAAAGTTCTCTTTATCTTCTTCAGTTTTAAAAGTCTCTCAGTCTCAATGGAGCTCACTGCCAGGGAGGAAAGCCTTCCCTGATCAGTCCTGTTCCAGCTGTATGTTTAGTCTTTTTAGTGCTTTACTTGTTTAGCAAAACTCGCTAATAAAACATCAATAACTTGTTTTGACTCTACTATTTGGGGATCACGAGCGGTGCCCCTTGAGCGCCCCCTGCCTAGTGGCCAAGGAACTGCTGGCCTCACCTACAACCACTTCTTTGCTGTTTATGATCGGCCAGCACCACGAAAACATGTTATCTGCACACAGTTTGATGACCAAAACACAATTCGTAATCCACATATATTAAATTGTGGAAAATCAGTTCATAACTGTTTGAACAATTGAATTTATGATCTAGAGACAGGAAGATGCATTCACAGAATGGAAGTCAGCGCAGTTACCATGGGATTGCGCAATCCCAGGGTAGGCCAAGCTCGCTGCGGCCTCACCGGCTTCGCTATCAAGCGCCACCAAGGATTTACATGAAAAATAGCGAAAAGTCTGCGATTTTAAAGAAAATATGATCAAAAATTAGGAAATTAGATAAATAAAATACTTATTACAAATGACTGAGTAAATCAAAATTTATATTATGTTATTATATATTTTCTTTCTTTCCATGATGACAAGTGAGGCATTTCTCTGGTTCATTTTGTCATTGGCATCCTTTTTTACACAGTGAGTGCACATTAGTCCAATGTTACCCTACAGTATCTGGAAGACTGAATAGATCTGATGAGCAACTTACAATAACTTCTTATAATGATGTAACGTGATAATATGTGTGATTGACCGTGACACCTCTCTTTCTCTCTCTCTCTCTCTGATCTAAGAATAGTTGCTGTGCTGTGGTGGAGTTTACATTTTACAGTGTTAATAAATTAAGATTTTGGAAGTATTTTAAGTGTCCACTCTCACTAATTTCCATTATCCTGACTTCAAGGTATTGCACAGTTGGTATTGCACAGTTGGTATACACATTCAGTACACAAAAAAAATGTGGTGGGCCAGTCTAATCCAAAATGCCAGGGCCAATTTTTTGTCCCAATCCACCCCTGATGACATGTTTCATGATTTGGCGTTATATAAATAAAAACTGAAATGTATTGAACAAGAGTTTGTCAGTTTTCAAGCAGGATTTGTATATCTGTTCAACTTAAATATACAAGGAAACCAAAGAGTTAAGATCACTTACTTACCAAGAGAAATTCCTTTGGGGTTTATTTGTGGTCTCTTGCTGCCCCCTGCTGGACAAGTATGATCAAATACATATGCTTTACATGTCAACTTGGTATCAAAATTCAGATTTCAATCTAAAATGGCTTACTTCCTGTGATACTTGCAGTATGACATTAATTGTAAATTCTGAGCGTCTTGCTGAGATCTACAACTGTACAAAATTTCATTACTCTACGATGAAGTAAGTGAATACCAAAGGGTCCTTTGAAATTTGCTTGGTGGCGCTATAGAGAAACTAAGTCCTGCTCACTAAAGTTTGTTAAGGATTCCTGTTGGGGGGTGGATAAGGATGCATCCAAATGAGTTTTAAGCAGCTCGGCCCAAAACTGTGGAATTCAGAGCCAAACGTATGACAGCAGCGTTTGAGGTGAATATGCCACGCCGCCACGCCCCCCTGCTCCATCCAATCCAGTTGAGCCTGAAATCCACAACATACCAACATGTGTTCTGTCTGTGGACACAGTTTCATGTTGATTAGCTCAGAGGGGTAACATAGCGACCGCTTACAACAAAACATGACACTTCCTGTTGTCAGGGGGCGTGGCCTAAGCAATGTCATCATTTGACCATTGGATATTATAGGAGACCTGATGGTGATCAATCACTGAAAGTTTGATGCCTCTGTGTGTTTCTGTGTAGGAGATATAACAGTTTTATTTTTTGTGGCGAGTAGGTGAACTTTAACCCTTGCTAATGCCCCTTCAACAAGCTCAAAAACTCACCGTTTTGATAACTTTTAATTGGCCATGCCTTATGATCAGACTGCCCGAGTTTCAAGCCGCTCGCTAAAAATCTCTAGGAGGAGATCCATCAAATACCAATGCTATAAACGTCAAAAATGTGGTCAAAATCAGACATTCAATCTAAAATGGCCGACTTCCTGTGATATTTACACTATGACATTAATTGTAAATTCTGAGCGTCTTGGTGAGCTCTACCACTGTACCAAATCTCATGTCTCTACGATGAAGTAAGTGAATAGCAAAGGGTCCTTTGAAAATTGCTAAGTGGCGCCGTTGAGGCATTAGGTCACGCCCACCAAAATTTGTTATGGATTCCTGTTGGGGGGTGGATAAGGATGCATCCAAGTGAGTTTTATGCAGCTCGGCCCAAAAATGTGGAATTCAGAGCCAAACGTATGGCAGCGGCGTTTGAGGTGACTTCACCACGCCGCCACGCTCTCCTGCTCCATCGAATCGACTTGGGGCTGGAATCCACAACACAACAACATGTTTTCTGTCTCTGGACACAGTTTCATGTTGATTAGCTCAGAGGGGTAACATAGCGACCGTTTACAGCAAAACATGACACTTCCTGTTGTCAGGGGGTGTGGCCTAAGTGATGTCATCATTTGACCATTGGATATTATAGGAGACCTGATGATGATTAATCACAGAAAGTTTGGTGCCTCTGTGTGTTTCTGTGTAGGAGATATAACACTTTTATTTTTTGTGGCGAATAGGTGAACTTTGACCCCTGCCAACGCCCCTTCAGCATGCTCAAAAACTCACCGTTTTGATAACTTTTGATTGGCCATGCCTTATGATCAGACTGCCCGAGTTTCAAGCCGATCGCTCAAAATCTCTAGGAGGAGATCCATCAAATAGCAATGCTATAAACGTCAAAAATTGGGTCAAAATCAGACTTTAAGTCTAAAATGGCCAACTTCCTGTGATATTTGCACTATGACATTAATTGTAAATTCTGAGCGTCTTGTTGAGCTCTACAACTGTACCAAATTTCATGTCTCTACGACGAAGTAAGTGAATAGCAAAGGGTCCTTTGAAAATTTCTAGGTGGCGCCGTTGAGGCATTTTTCTTTAGATTTTTGTGACGACCTTAAAATACAAAATTTTTAAACAGTCACCATGCATCTGCCAAGTTTGGTGAGTTTTTGAAAATGAGAAAGCCCCCAAAAAGGCCCCTCTTTAGGGGGGCAGAATAATAATAATAATAATTAAAACCGCAAGCGGTGATGATCGGCCCTCGCAGCCAAGCGCCGCTCTGGCCTAAGGGCCACCGCTAGGGTACGCGCACCTCCCGCCGCCAGCCACCGCAGAAGCTGTCATGCATTTTCCTCACCCGTCTACCATGCCATACACACGTATGCGTTGGGCAGCGCTCCCCCACGACTCACAAAAAATCTGGTGCAGATCGGTCGATGCACCGAGGAGACACAGCCGTTGAATAATAAAAATGCATTTGGCCACCGGGCCGGACTAAATCGTTCGGCGGGCCAGATCCGGCCCGCAGGCCGTACGTTTGACACCCCTGGTTTAAACATTAGTATACCAACTTAATCAAAGGTATCTTACTAGCTGTTAATCCAGCTTCATGTGAAAAGTTAACAAAACCTTTTTAGTTATTTAAAGTTAATTATTTCATGTGTTTAAGGGTTTCGTTTCTTGCATTAAGACAGCTTTTATGAAAGTTTGACAGTTAAATTGGTGGATACACACCCAAAAGTAATAATGTAAAAGTAACACTTTGGCAATTGGAAAATTGCTAAAGTAACACGTTAGCAATATTCCACATGTGTATGTTGTGTACAAACTTTAGTAATTTCTAACAGACCACTTCACTCTCAGAAAGCAGGTCTGCTAGTGGTTCCTAAAGTCTGTAAAACCAGAATGGTAGGCAGATCCTTTAGTTATCAGGCTCCTCTCCAGTGGAACAAACTCCCAGTTTTGGTCCGTGACGCAGACACCCTGTCTACTTTTAAGACTAATCCTAAAACTTTCCTTTTTCCATCCATCCATCGTCTTCCACTTATCCGGGGTCAGGTCGCAGGGGCAGCTTCAAGAGGGAGCCCCAGACCTTCCTCTCCCCAGCCACTTGGGCCACTTCCTCCGGGGGAATCCCAAAGCGTTCCCAGGCCAGCATAGTCTCTCCAGCGTGTCCTGGGTCTTCCTCTGGGCCTCCTCCCGGTGGGACGTGCCAAGAACACCTCATCAGGGAGGCGTCCAGGAGGCATCCTAACCAGATGCCCGATCCACCTCAACTGGCTCCTCTCAATGTGGAGGAGCAGCGGCTCTACTCTGAGTCCTCCCCGGATGACTGAGCTCCTCACCCTATCTCTAAGGGAGAGCCCAGACACACTATGGAGAAAACTCATTTTGGCCGCTTGTATCCGGGATTTCGTTCTTTCGGTCACGACCCAAAGCTCGTGACCATAGATGAGGGTAGGAACGTAGATCGACTGGTAAATCGAGAGCTTGGCCTTTTGGCTCAGCTCTCTCTTCACCACAACGGATCGGTACAGCGCACGCTTCACAGCAGACGTCGCACCAATCCGCCTGTCGATCTCCCGCTCCATCTTCCCCTCATTCGTGAACAAGACCCCAAGATACTTGAACTCCTCCACTAGAAGCTGGCTCTTGGGACTTTCCTTTTTGACAAAGATTATAGTTAGAGTGGTTCATGTTACCCCGAGCTACCTCTATAGTTATGCTGCTATAGGCTTAGGCTGCTGGAGGACATCAGGGTCTATTGTTCTTCAATTTTGCATGACTGTTGTCATTTCAGCTTTTACCTTTTTGTTTTTTCTATTTTTTCTTCATAGTAGGTACCCCTGGTCTGGCGTTCTGTTAGCTGTGACATCATTCAGGGAAGACAGATCACCTGCTATTACCATCTAATGTAAAACACATTACTGGATCAATGTGTGCTTCTGTGCTTTTTTGTCTGTCTTGTTGTGTCTCTTCTCTCTCTTTTGTAACCCCCAGTCGGTCAAGGCAGATTACCGTTCATACTGAGCCCGGTTCGGCTGGAGGTTTTTCCTTCCTGTTAATGGGGAGTTTTTCCTTCTGCTGTCACTTCATGCTTGATCAGTATGAGGGATTGCTGCTAAGCCATGTACAATGCAAACGACTCTCCCTGTGGCTCTACGCTTCTTCAGGAGTCAATGCTGCTTGTTACGACTTTGATGAAATCAACTGGTTCCCTTATATAGGAATTTCTTTTACCAATCTGGATAATCTGACTTAATATGTATAATCTGATTGATTTTGACATTGTAAACTGCCTTTAGATGACATGCAGGCCGGCAGACCCGACATGTATATTAATAATATGTATTATTATTATTAATATTATTATTATTTTATATATCTGCCTCGTTATATTTGCATAATGCATGAAGAAAAATATCAGCAGCGCAAGAGTCTGTTCCGATCATCCAGCCCTTACCACAGGCTACTGCAGCCCATTGGTTATCATCCCTGACAGTCTAAAGGGCTAGGCCAATCATAAAGTAGAAAAACACCTTCACGCTCCATGTGGAACTTTGTGCAGCGGTGTTCACAGTAGTAATGGATAAGAAACGCAAGGGAGGCGCAGAGAAACTGCACGAAAAAAAGAAACGAGTTCTTCAAACGGATGCTGCGAAATGTGTCAAACTGACTGACATGTTCCCAACAGCAGGCCCTTCATCTGCTCCGGTGTCTGGTGTAAAATATGGTGGTGGTTGTAGTCAGTGACGTGCGGTAGAGAGTGACACGGGAGTGGATTTTCACTCCTGTCCCGTCCCACTCCCACTGATAAAAATTGTGTCCCGTCCCAATCCCGGGCCAGAGTAGAAAAAAAAATCCTGTCCCGTCCCGCTCCTGGTAAAATTACTCCCACTCCCATCCCGCTCCCACTCAGAATGACTCCCGCTCCTGCCCTACTCCCATTCTTGTTGTCTTCATTAAGTTTTCTGGAAATACATTAAACCTGAATGTCTATGAAGGGTCAGTTAAGTTCCTGTTTTAGCTGTAGTAAAGGCCAGTTAAAGTGAAAGGAATAATAATAAATAAATAAATAAAGTAACAAACACGGAAACAGACCATGCCTATCTTAGTTGAATAAACAAAATGTACAATGTTGCTTTTTACTAATTCATTAAGTAATTGTTTCACATGAACAATGAAGTTACTTTTACATTTCAAATTGCTGAAACTAAAGAATAATGCACCGAGAAAGAGATCTATACTCAGTTAAGAAAAAAGTGCATAAAGGCATTACTGTCACAATTTAGATAATGTACCGAAGTGGTTCAAAAACTCAGTTTAGTAAAACAAAAAATTACAAAAAAGTTGAATATCATTCAAGCATATTAGTATTTTTCCATTTGCAATAAAATATCCACAAACTAATTAGGGTTTACTATCAGAACCAATACATTCATTGAACATTAAACACATTCTTAGACAGATCTGTCAACTTTTATCAAAAGTTAAAAGTGAGATTATGTTAATTTTCGGGGATGATGCGGAGCTGGAGGCGGAGCTAACTGGACCCAGGAACAGCCGGTCCAGTCGGCTCCGTCTCATTTTTACCCGACCAGACATGGAAGTACATGTTTTACTTTTGTTAAATAGTGAAACAGAAGTGTTAACACATTGTTCAGTTATTGGGTTAAAACAGAAAAAAACACAACTGTTCAGACAATACTAAATAAAATAATAAAGTAGTTTTAAGTTATTGGCCGTATTATTACACTGTTGCACATTGGGAAATTAGTCCAGGAAACACGTTTTACAAGCAGGTACTGAGTGTTAACACCGTGACATTCAACTCTCCTCAAGTTTGTTAATATTTGCAACTTTACAGTTGCGCTGTGAGTTTAATAAATAAGTCCTTACTTTTGACTTTGCGTTGCCGATCCAACTTTTCCAGGTTGAGTTCGCCACTAGCGGTTGATCCCCCCCCCCCACTCCCATTCTGTTTTTTGAGCGCTGGCGGAAAAAATAAACCGGATGCACTGTTGGCTTCTGGGTCGTGTAGTTCTTTGACCAGCATTATAGTTTCGGTTTCTTGGAAAAAAACTACAAAATGGCGGCGGCGAACCTACATTTTTGATTTTCTATTTTATTTAATCTTTTGGCTTCGATCCTAGTTAATTGTACCTGTTGTTGGTTTACTCCCGCTCCCGTCTGCTCCCGTTTATATTTAATCCTGTACCGTCCCAATCACGTGATATTTACTGATGTTGACTCCCATCCCGCGGGATTCCCGTGGGAATCACGTGACCCGCGGGATTCCCGAAAAAATGTCAGTCTCTAACGTGCGGTAGGGTTCATGGCTGGTGAGGCACTGACGTCATCAGAGTCAGATTTACAAATATATACACTCTACAGAGTAGACTCGTTGCAAAGTGCTGAAGGAGACTGATTGAGCCAAATAAATTCACCAAGATACATGGAAAAATATTGGTTCTTTGATGAAAAAAATTGTCATTTGATTGGTAACAGTTTATGAGTTATGATGGATTTCTGCATTTGTAACACATTCTAAAACTATAACCCACATTACGCAGATTTTATCACAAAAACAAAACATGAATAAGTATCGCTGTCTTACCTCTACTTATAATTTAAGTCCCTGTGGCGCTCTTTCTGAACAAAAATATCATCATTTTCCGGTAAAAGTTCTCTTTATCTTCTTCAGTTTTAAAAGTCTCTCAGTCTCAATGGAGCTCACTGCCAGGGAGGAAAGCCTTCCCTGATCAGTCCTGTTCCAGCTGTATGTTTAGTCTTTTTAGTGCTTTACTTGTTTAGCAAAACTCGCTAATAAAACATCAATAACTTGTTTTGACTCTACTATTTGGGGATCACGAGCGGTGCCCCTTGAGCGCCCCCTGCCTAGTGGCCAAGGAACTGCTGGCCTCACCTACAACCACTTCTTTGCTGTTTATGATCGGCCAGCACCACGAAAACATGTTATCTGCACACAGTTTGATGACCAAAACACAATTCCACATATATTAAATTGTGGAAAATCAGTTCATAACTGTTTGAACAATTGAATTTATGATCTAGAGACAGGAAGATGCATTCACAGAATGGAAGTCAGCGCAGTTACCATGGGATTGCGCAATCCCAGGGTAGGCCAAGCTCGCTGCGGCCTCACCGGCTTCGCTATCAAGCGCCACCAAGGATTTACATGAAAAATAGCGAAAAGTCTGCGATTTTAAAGAAAATATGATCAAAAATTAGGAAATTAGATAAATAAAATACTTATTACAAATGACTGAGTAAATCAAAATTTATATTATGTTATTATATATTTTCTTTCTTTCCATGATGACAAGTGAGGCATTTCTCTGGTTCATTTTGTCATTGGCATCCTTTTTTACACAGTGAGTGCACATTAGTCCAATGTTACCCTACAGTATCTGGAAGACTGAATAGATCTGATGAGCAACTTACAATAACTTCTTATAATGATGTAACGTGATAATATGTGTGATTGACCGTGACACCTCTCTTTCTCTCTCTCTCTCTCTGATCTAAGAATAGTTGCTGTGCTGTGGTGGAGTTTACATTTTACAGTGTTAATAAATTAAGATTTTGGAAGTATTTTAAGTGTCCACTCTCACTAATTTCCATTATCCTGACTTCAAGGTATTGCACAGTTGGTATTGCACAGTTGGTATACACATTCAGTACACAAAAAAAATGTGGTGGGCCAGTCTAATCCAAAATGCCAGGGCCAATTTTTTGTCCCAATCCACCCCTGATGACATGTTTCATGATTTGGCGTTATATAAATAAAAACTGAAATGTATTGAACAAGAGTTTGTCAGTTTTCAAGCAGGATTTGTATATCTGTTCAACTTAAATATACAAGGAAACCAAAGAGTTAAGATCACTTACTTACCAAGAGAAATTCCTTTGGGGTTTATTTGTGGTCTCTTGCTGCCCCCTGCTGGACAAGTATGATCAAATACATATGCTTTACATGTCAACTTGGTATCAAAATTCAGATTTCAATCTAAAATGGCTTACTTCCTGTGATACTTGCAGTATGACATTAATTGTAAATTCTGAGCGTCTTGCTGAGATCTACAACTGTACAAAATTTCATTACTCTACGATGAAGTAAGTGAATACCAAAGGGTCCTTTGAAATTTGCTTGGTGGCGCTATAGAGAAACTAAGTCCTGCTCACTAAAGTTTGTTAAGGATTCCTGTTGGGGGGTGGATAAGGATGCATCCAAATGAGTTTTAAGCAGCTCGGCCCAAAACTGTGGAATTCAGAGCCAAACGTATGACAGCAGCGTTTGAGGTGAATATGCCACGCCGCCACGCCCCCCTGCTCCATCCAATCCAGTTGAGCCTGAAATCCACAACATACCAACATGTGTTCTGTCTGTGGACACAGTTTCATGTTGATTAGCTCAGAGGGGTAACATAGCGACCGCTTACAACAAAACATGACACTTCCTGTTGTCAGGGGGCGTGGCCTAAGCAATGTCATCATTTGACCATTGGATATTATAGGAGACCTGATGGTGATCAATCACTGAAAGTTTGATGCCTCTGTGTGTTTCTGTGTAGGAGATATAACAGTTTTATTTTTTGTGGCGAGTAGGTGAACTTTAACCCTTGCTAATGCCCCTTCAACAAGCTCAAAAACTCACCGTTTTGATAACTTTTAATTGGCCATGCCTTATGATCAGACTGCCCGAGTTTCAAGCCGCTCGCTAAAAATCTCTAGGAGGAGATCCATCAAATACCAATGCTATAAACGTCAAAAATGTGGTCAAAATCAGACATTCAATCTAAAATGGCCGACTTCCTGTGATATTTACACTATGACATTAATTGTAAATTCTGAGCATCTTGGTGAGCTCTACCACTGTACCAAATCTCATGTCTCTACGATGAAGTAAGTGAATAGCAAAGGGTCCTTTGAAAATTGCTAAGTGGCGCCGTTGAGGCATTAGGTCACGCCCACCAAAATTTGTTATGGATTCCTGTTGGGGGGTGGATAAGGATGCATCCAAGTGAGTTTTATGCAGCTCGGCCCAAAAATGTGGAATTCAGAGCCAAACGTATGGCAGCGGCGTTTGAGGTGACTTCACCACGCCGCCACGCTCTCCTGCTCCATCGAATCGACTTGGGGCTGGAATCCACAACACAACAACATGTTTTCTGTCTCTGGACACAGTTTCATGTTGATTAGCTCAGAGGGGTAACATAGCGACCGTTTACAGCAAAACATGACACTTCCTGTTGTCAGGGGGTGTGGCCTAAGTGATGTCATCATTTGACCATTGGATATTATAGGAGACCTGATGATGATTAATCACAGAAAGTTTGGTGCCTCTGTGTGTTTCTGTGTAGGAGATATAACACTTTTATTTTTTGTGGCGAATAGGTGAACTTTGACCCCTGCCAACGCCCCTTCAGCATGCTCAAAAACTCACCGTTTTGATAACTTTTGATTGGCCATGCCTTATGATCAGACTGCCCGAGTTTCAAGCCGATCGCTCAAAATCTCTAGGAGGAGATCCATCAAATAGCAATGCTATAAATGTCAAAAATTGGGTCAAAATCAGACTTTAAGTCTAAAATGGCCAACTTCCTGTGATATTTGCACTATGACATTAATTGTAAATTCTGAGCGTCTTGTTGAGCTCTACAACTGTACCAAATTTCATGTCTCTACGACGAAGTAAGTGAATAGCAAAGGGTCCTTTGAAAATTTCTAGGTGGCGCCGTTGAGGCATTTTTCTTTAGATTTTTGTGACGACCTTAAAATACAAAATTTTTAAACAGTCACCATGCATCTGCCAAGTTTGGTGAGTTTTTGAAAATGAGAAAGCCCCCAAAAAGGCCCCTCTTTAGGGGGGCAGAATAATAATAATAATAATAATAATTAAAACCGCAAGCGGTGATGATCGGCCCTCGCAGCAAAGCGCCGCTCTGGCCTATTGGCCACCGCTGGGATTTGCGCACCGCCGGCCGCCCGCCACCGCAGATGCTGTCACGCATTTTGCCCGCCCGTCCACTGGGCGATTCACACGAACGTGTTCGGCAGCGCTCCCCCACGACTCACAAAAAATCTGGTCCAGATCGCTCGATGCAGCGAGGAGACACAGCCGTTGAATAATGATAATGCATTTGGCCACCGGACCGGACTAAATCGTTCGGCGGGCCGTACCTTTGACACCCCTGGTTTAAACATTAGTATACCAATTTAATCAAAGGTATCTTACTAGCTGTTAATCCAGCTTAATGTGAGAAGTTAACAAAACCATTTTAGTTTTTTAAAGTTACTTGCTATTTCATGTCTTTAAGGGTTTTGTTTCTTGCATTAAGACATCTTTTATGAAAGTTTAACATCTAAATTGGTGATACACACCCAAAAGTAATGTAAAAGTAACACTTTAGCAATTGGACTATTGCTAAAGGAACACTTTAGCAAAATCGCGGGGGTAGCAGCTTTATAAAGGAGGCCCAGACGTCCCTCTCCCCAGCCACTTGGGCCACCTCCTCCAGGGGAATCCCAAGGTGTTCCCAGGCCAGCAGAGAAAACATAGTCTCTCCAGCGTGTCCCAGGTCTTCCCCTGGGCCTCCTCCCGGTGGGACGTGCCCAGAACACCTCACCAGGGAGGCGTCCAGGAGGCATCCTAACCAGATGCCCGAGCCACCTCAACTGGCTCCTCTCGACGTGAAGAAGCAGTGGCTACTCTGAGTCCTCCCCGGATGACGGAGCTCCTCACCTTATCTCTAAGGGAGAGCTCACACACACTATGGAGAAAACTCATTTTGGCCGCTTGTGTCCGGGATCTCGTTCTTTCGGTCACGACCCAAAGCTCGTGACCATAGATGAGGGTAGGAACGTAGATCGACTGGTAAATCGAGAGCTTCGCCTTTTGGCTCAGCTCTCTCTTCACCACAACGGACCGGTACAGCGCCCGCTTCACAGCAGACGCTGCACCAATCCGCCTGTCGATCTCCCGCTCCATCTTCCCCTCATTCGTGAACAAGACCCCAAGATACTTGAACTCCTCCACTAGAAGCTGGCTCTTGAGACTTTCCTTTTTGACAAAGCTTATAGTTAGAGTGGCTCATGTTACGCTGAGCTACCTTTATAGTTATGCTGCTATAGGCTTAGGCTGCTGGAGGACATCAGGGTCTACTGTTCTTCGTTTTTGCATGACTGTTGTCATTTCAGCTTTTAACTTTTTGTTTTTTCTATTTTTTCTTCATAGTAGGTACACCTGGTCTGGCGTTCTGTTAGCTGTGACATCATCCAGGGAAGACAGATCACCTGCTATTACCATCTAATGTAAAACACATTACTGGATCAATGTGTGCTTCTGTGCTTTTTTGTCTGTCATGTTGTGTCTCTTCTCTCTCTTTTGTAACCCCCAGTCAGTCAAGGCAGATTACCGTTCATACTGAGCCCGGTTCTGCTGGAGGTTTTTCCTTCCTGTTAATGGGGAGTTTTTCCTTCTGCTGTCACTTCATGCTTGATCAGTATGAGGGATTGCTGCAAAGCCATGTACAATGCAAACGACTCTCCCTGTGGCTCTACGCTTCTTCAGGAGTGAATGCTGCTTGTTACGACTTTGATGCAATTAACTGGTTCACTTATATAGGAATTTCTTTTACCAATCTGGATAATCTGACTTAATATGTATAATCTGATTGATTTTGACATTGTAAACTGCCTTTAGATGACATGCAGGCATGGACTGGTAATCGGGCGTACCGGGCATTTTCCCGGTGGGCCGACGTGCTGTTTGGGCCGGCAGACCCGACATGTATATTAATAATATGTATTATTATTATTATTATTTTATATATCTGCCTCGTTATATTTGCATAATGCATGAAGAAAAATATCAGCAGCGCAAGAGTCTGTTCCGATCATCCGGCCCTTACCACAGGCTACTGCAGCCCATTGGTTATCATCCCTGACAGTCTAAAGGGCTAGGCCAATCATAAAGCAGAAAAACACCTTCACGCTCCATGTGGAACTTTGTGCAGCGGTGTTCACAGTAGTAATGGATAAGAAACGCAAGGGAGGCGCAGAGAAACTGCACGAAAAAAATAAACGAGTTCTTCAAACGGACGCTGCGAAATGTGTCAAACTGACTGACATGTTCCCTACAGCAGGCCTTCATCTGCTCCGGTGTCTGATGTAAAATATGGTGGTGGTTGTAGTCAGTGACGTGCGGTAGAGTTCATAGCTGGTGAGGCACTGACGTCATCAGAGTCAGATTTACAAATATATACACTCTACAGAGTAGACTCGTTGCAAAGTGCTGAAGGAGACTGATTGAGCCAAATAAATTCACCAAGATACATGGAAAAATATTGGTTCTTTGATGAAAAAAATTGTCATTTGATTGGTAACAGTTTATGAGTTATGATGGATTTCTGCATTTGTAACACATTCTAAAACTATAACCCACATTACGCAGATTTTATCACAAAAACAAAACATGAATAAGTATCGCTGTCTTACCTCTACTTATAATTAAAGTCCCTGTGGCGCTCTTTCTGAACAAAAATATCATCATTTTCCGGTAAAAGTTCTCTTTATCTTCTTCAGTTTTAAAAGTCTCTCAGTCTCAATGGAGCTCACTGCCAGGGAGGAAAGCCTTCCCTGATCAGTCCTGTTCCAGCTGTATGTTTAGTCTTTTTAGTGCTTTACTTGTTTAGCAAAACTCGCTAATAAAACATCAATAACTTGTTTTGACTCTACTATTTGGGGATCACGAGCGGTGCCCCTTGAGCGCCCCCTGCCTAGTGGCCAAGGAACTGCTGGCCTCACCTACAACCACTTCTTTGCTGTTTATGATCGGCCAGCACCACGAAAACATGTTATCTGCACACAGTTTGATGACCAAAACACAATTCGTAATCCACATATATTAAATTGTGGAAAATCAGTTCATAACTGTTTGAACAATTGAATTTATGATCTAGAGACAGGAAGATGCATTCACAGAATGGAAGTCAGCGCAGTTACCATGGGATTGCGCAATCCCAGGGTAGGCCAAGCTCGCTGCGGCCTCACCGGCTTCGCTATCAAGCGCCACCAAGGATTTACATGAAAAATAGCGAAAAGTCTGCGATTTTAAAGAAAATATGATCAAAAATTAGGAAATTAGATAAATAAAATACTTATTACAAATGACTGAGTAAATCAAAATTTATATTATGTTATTATATATTTTCTTTCTTTCCATGATGACAAGTGAGCCATTTCTCAGGTTCATTTTGTCATTGGCATCCTTTTTTACACAGTGAGTGCACATTAGTCCAATGTTACCCTACAGTATCTGGAAGACTGAATAGATCTGATGAGCAACTTACAATAACTTCTTATAATGATGTAACGTGATAATATGTGTGATTGACCGTGACACCTCTCTTTCTCTCTCTCTCTCTCTGATCTAAGAATAGTTGCTGTGCTGTGGTGGAGTTTACATTTTACAGTGTTAATAAATTAAGATTTTGGAAGTATTTTAAGTGTCCACTCTCACTAATTTCCATTATCCTGACTTCAAGGTATTGCACAGTTGGTATTGCACAGTTGGTATACACATTCAGTACACAAAAAAAATGTGGTGGGCCAGTCTAATCCAAAATGCCAGGGCCAATTTTTTGTCCCAATCCACCCCTGATGACATGTTTCATGATTTGGCGTTATATAAATAAAAACTGAAATGTATTGAACAAGAGTTTGTCAGTTTTCAAGCAGGATTTGTATATCTGTTCAACTTAAATATATAAATATAAGGAAACCAAAGAGTTAAGATCACTTACTTACCAAGAGAAATTCCTTTGGGGTTTATTTGTGGTCTCTTGCTGCCCCCTGCTGGACAAGTATGATCAAATACATATGCTTTACATGTCAACTTGGTATCAAAATTCAGATTTCAATCTAAAATGGCTTACTTCCTGTGATACTTGCAGTATGACATTAATTGTAAATTCTGAGCGTCTTGCTGAGATCTACAACTGTACAAAATTTCATTACTCTACGATGAAGTAAGTGAATACCAAAGGGTCCTTTGAAATTTGCTTGGTGGCGCTATAGAGAAACTAAGTCCTGCTCACTAAAGTTTGTTAAGGATTCCTGTTGGGGGGTGGATAAGGATGCATCCAAATGAGTTTTAAGCAGCTCGGCCCAAAACTGTGGAATTCAGAGCCAAACGTATGACAGCAGCGTTTGAGGTGAATATGCCACGCCGCCACGCCCCCCTGCTCCATCCAATCCAGTTGAGCCTGAAATCCACAACATACCAACATGTGTTCTGTCTGTGGACACAGTTTCATGTTGATTAGCTCAGAGGGGTAACATAGCGACCGCTTACAACAAAACATGACACTTCCTGTTGTCAGGGGGCGTGGCCTAAGCAATGTCATCATTTGACCATTGGATATTATAGGAGACCTGATGGTGATCAATCACTGAAAGTTTGATGCCTCTGTGTGTTTCTGTGTAGGAGATATAACAGTTTTATTTTTTGTGGCGAGTAGGTGAACTTTAACCCTTGCTAATGCCCCTTCAACAAGCTCAAAAACTCACCGTTTTGATAACTTTTAATTGGCCATGCCTTATGATCAGACTGCCCGAGTTTCAAGCCGCTCGCTAAAAATCTCTAGGAGGAGATCCATCAAATACCAATGCTATAAACGTCAAAAATGTGGTCAAAATCAGACATTCAATCTAAAATGGCCGACTTCCTGTGATATTTACACTATGACATTAATTGTAAATTCTGAGCGTCTTGGTGAGCTCTACCACTGTACCAAATCTCATGTCTCTACGATGAAGTAAGTGAATAGCAAAGGGTCCTTTGAAAATTGCTAAGTGGCGCCGTTGAGGCATTAGGTCACGCCCACCAAAATTTGTTATGGATTCCTGTTGGGGGGTGGATAAGGATGCATCCAAGTGAGTTTTATGCAGCTCGGCCCAAAAATGTGGAATTCAGAGCCAAACGTATGGCAGCGGCGTTTGAGGTGACTTCACCACGCCGCCACGCTCTCCTGCTCCATCGAATCGACTTGGGGCTGGAATCCACAACACAACAACATGTTTTCTGTCTCTGGACACAGTTTCATGTTGATTAGCTCAGAGGGGTAACATAGCGACCGTTTACAGCAAAACATGACACTTCCTGTTGTCAGGGGGTGTGGCCTAAGTGATGTCATCATTTGACCATTGGATATTATAGGAGACCTGATGATGATTAATCACAGAAAGTTTGGTGCCTCTGTGTGTTTCTGTGTAGGAGATATAACACTTTTATTTTTTGTGGCGAATAGGTGAACTTTGACCCCTGCCAACGCCCCTTCAGCATGCTCAAAAACTCACCGTTTTGATAACTTTTGATTGGCCATGCCTTATGATCAGACTGCCCGAGTTTCAAGCCGATCGCTCAAAATCTCTAGGAGGAGATCCATCAAATAGCAATGCTATAAACGTCAAAAATTGGGTCAAAATCAGACTTTAAGTCTAAAATGGCCAACTTCCTGTGATATTTGCACTATGACATTAATTGTAAATTCTGAGCGTCTTGTTGAGCTCTACAACTGTACCAAATTTCATGTCTCTACGACGAAGTAAGTGAATAGCAAAGGGTCCTTTGAAAATTTCTAGGTGGCGCCGTTGAGGCATTTTTCTTTAGATTTTTGTGACGACCTTAAAATACAAAATTTTTAAACAGTCACCATGCATCTGCCAAGTTTGGTGAGTTTTTGAAAATGAGAAAGCCCCCAAAAAGGCCCCTCTTTAGGGGGGCAGAATAATAATAATAATAATAATAATTAACACTACAGATACAATAGGCCTTCGCAGCGCTTAGCTGCTCGGGCCTAATTAACACTACAGATACAATAGGCCTTCGCAGCGCTTAGCTGCTCGGGCCTAATAATTAACACTACAGATACAATAGGCCTTCGCAGCGCTTAGCTGCTCGGGCCTAATAATGTAAAAGTAACACTTTAGCAATTGGAATATTGCTAAAGTAACACGTTAGCAATATTCCACATGTGTATGTTGTGTACAAACTTTAGTAATTTCTAACAGACCACTTCACTCTCAGAAAGCAGGTCTGCTGGTGGTTCCTAAAGTCTGTAAAACCAGAATGGTAGGCAGATCCTTTAGCTATCATGCTCCTCTCCAGTGGAACCAACTCCCAGTTTTGGTCCGTGACGCAGACACCCTGTCTACTTTTAAGACTAATCCTAAAACTTTCCTTTTTCCATCCATCCATCGTCTTCCGCTTATCCGGGGTCGGGTCGCGGGTGTAGCAGCTTCAAGAGGGAGGCCCAGACCTTCCTCTCCCCAGCCACTTGGGCCACTTCCTCCGGGGGAATCCCAAAGCGTTCCCAGGCCAGCAGAGTCTCTCCAGCGTGTCCTGGGTATTCCCCTGGGCCTCCTCCCGGTGGGACGTGCCCAGAACACCTCACCAGGGAGGCGTCCAGGAGGCATCCTAACCAGATGCCCGAGCCACCTCAACTGGCTCCTCTCAATGTGAAGGAGCAGTGGCTCTACTCTGAGTCCTCCCCGGATGACTGAGCTCCTCACCCTATCTCTAAGGGAGAGCCCAGACACACTATGGAGAAAACTCATTTTGGCCGCTTGTATCCGGGATCTCGTTCTTTCGGTCACGACCCAAAGCTCGTGACCATAGATGAGGGTAGGAACGTAGATCGACTGGTAAATCGAGAGCTTGGCCTTTTGGCTCAGCTCTCTCTTCACCACAACGGATCTGTACAGCGCCCGCTTCACAGCAGACGTCGCACCAATCCGCCTGTCGATCTCCCGCTCCATCTTCCCCTCATTCGTGAACAAGACCCCAAGATACTTGAACTCCTCCACTAGAAGCTGGCTCTTGGGACTTTCCTTTTTTTACAAAGCTTGAAGTTAGAGTGGTTCATGTTACCCTGAGCTACCTCTATAGTTATGCTGCTGTATGCTTAGGCTGCTGGAGGACATCAGGGCCTATTTTTCTTCAATTTTGCATGACTGTTGTCATTTCAGCTTTTAACTTTTTGTTTTTTCTATTTTTTCTTCATAGTAGGTACACCTGGTCTGGTGTTCTGTTAGCTGTGACATCATCCAGGGAAGACAGATCACCTGTTATTACCATCTAATGTAAAACAGATTACTGGATCAATGTGTGCTTCTGTGCTTTTTTGTCTGTCTTGTTGTGTCTCTTCTCTCTCTTTTGTAACCCCCAGTCGGTCAAGGCAGATTACCGTTCATACTGAGCCCGGTTCTGATGGAGGTTTTTCCTTCCTGTTAATGGGGAGTTTTTCCTTCCACTGTCACTTCATGCTTGATCAGTATGAGGGATTGCTGCAAAGCCATGTACAATGCAAACGACTCTCCCTGTAGCTCTACGCTTCTTCAGGAGTGAATGCTGCTTGTTACGACTTTGATGCAATCAACTGGTTCCCTTATATAGGAATTTATTTTACCAATCTGGATAATCTGACTTAATATGTATAATCTGATTGATTTTGACACTGTAAACTGCCTTTAGATGACATGCAGGCATGGACTGGTAATCGGGCGTACCCGGCATTTTCCTGGTGGGCCGGCAGACCCGACATGTATATTAATAATATGTATTATTATTATTATTATTATTTTATATATATGCCTCGTTATATTTGCATAATGCATGAAGAAAAATAAAATCAGCAGCGCAAGAGTCTGTTCCGATCATCCGGCCCTTACCACAGGCTACTGCAGCCCATTGGTTATCATCCCTGACAGTCTAAAGGGCTAGGCCAATCTTAAAGTAGAAAAACACCTTCACGCTCCATGTGGTACTTTTTGCAGCGGTGTTCACAGTAGTAATGGATAAGAAACGCAAGGGAGACGCAGAGAAACTGCACGAAAAAAAGAAACGAGTTCTTCAAACGGATGCTGCGAAATGTGTAAAACTGACTGACATGTTCCCAACAGCAGGCCTTCATCTGCTCCGGTGTCTGATGTAAAATATAGTGGTGGTGGTGGTTGTAGTCAGTGATGTGCGGTAGGGTTCATAGCTGGTGAGGCACTGACGTCATCAGAGTCAGATTTACAAATATATACACTCTACAGAGTAGACTCGTTGCAAAGTGCTGAAGGAGACTGATTGAGCCAAATAAATTCACCAAGATACATGGAAAAATATTGGTTCTTTGATGAAAATAAAATTGTCATTTGATTGGTAACAGTTTATGAGTTATGATGGATTTCTGCATTTGTAACACATTCTAAAACTATAACCCACATTACGCACATTTTATCACAAAAACAAAACATGAATAAGTATCGCTGTCTTACCTCTACTTATAATTTAAGTCTCTGCGGCGCTCTTTCTGAACAAAAATATCATCATTTTCCGGTAAAAGTTCCCTTTATCTTCTTCAGTTTTAAAAGTCTCTCTCTGTCTCAGTGGAGCTCACTGCCAGGGAGGAAAGCCTTCCCTGATCAGTCCTGTTCCAGCTGTATGTTTAGAGTCTTTTTAGTGCTTTACTTGTTTAGCAAAACTCGCTAATAAAACATCAATAACTTGTTTTGACTCTACTATTTGGGGATCACGAGCGGTGCCCCTTGAGCGCCCCCTGCCTAGAGGCCAAGGAACTGCCGGCCTCACCTACAACCAGTTCTTTGCTGTTTATGATCGGCCAGCACCACGAAAACATGTTCTCTGCACACAGTTTGATGACCAAAACACAATTCGTAATCCACATATATTAAATTGTGGAAAATCAGTTCATAACTGTTTGAACAATTGAATTTATGATCTAGAGACAGGAAGATGCATTCACAGAATGGAAGTCAGCGCAGTTAACATGGGATTGCGCAATCCCAGGGGAGGCCAAGCTCGCTGCGGCCTCACCGGCTTTGCTATGAAGCGCCACCAAGGATTTACATGAAAAATAGCAAAAAGTCTGCGATTTTAAAGAAAATATGATCAAAAATTAGCAAATTAGATAAATAAAATACTTATTACAAATGACTGAGTAAATCAAAATTTATATTATGTTATTATATATTTTCTTTCTTTCCATGATGACAAGTGAGGCATTTCTCTGGTTCATTTTGTCATTGGCATCCTTTTTTACACAGTGAGTGCACATTAGTCCAATGTTACCCTACAGTATCTGGAAGACTGAATAGATCTGATGAGCAACTTACAATAACTTCTTATAATGATGTAACGTGATAATATGTGTGATTGACCGTGACACCTCTCTTTCTCTCTGATCTAAGAATTGTTGCTGTGCTGTGGTGGAGTTTACATTTTACAGTGTTAATAAATTAAGATTTTGGAAGTATTTTAAGTGTCCACTCTCACTAATTTCCATTAACCTGGCCTCAAGGTATTGCACAGTTGGTATTGCAAAGTTGGTATACACATTCAGTACACAAAAAAATGTGGTGGGCCAGTCTAATCCAAAATGCCAGGGCCATTTTTTTGTCCCAGTCCACCCCTGATGACATGTTTTATGATTTGGCGTTATATAAATAAAAACTGAAATGTATTGAACAAGAGTAAGTTTGTCAGTTTTCAAGCAGGATTTGTATATCTGTTCAACTTAAATATATAAGGAAACCAAAGAGTTAAGATCACTTACTTACCAAGAGAAATTCCTTTGGGGTTTATTTGTGGTCTCTTGCTGCCCCCTGCTGGACAAGTATGATCAAATACATATGCTTTACATGTCAACTTGGTATCAAAATTCAGATTTCAATCTAAAATGGCTTACTTCCTGTGATACTTGCAGTATGACATTAATTGTAAATTCTGAGCGTCTTGCTGAGATCTACAACTGTACAAAATTTCATTACTCTACGATGAAGTAAGTGAATACCAAAGGGTCCTTTGAAATTTGCTTGGTGGCGCTATAGAGAAACTAAGTCCTGCTCACTAAAGTTTGTTAAGGATTCCTGTTGGGGGGTGGATAAGGATGCATCCAAATGAGTTTTAAGCAGCTCGGCCCAAAACTGTGGAATTCAGAGCCAAACGCATGACAGCAGCGTTTGAGGTGAATATGCCACGCCGCCACGCCCCCCTGCTCCATCGAATCCAGTTGAGCCTGAAATCCACAACATACCAACATGTGTTCTGTCTGTGGACACAGTTTCATGTTGATTAGCTCAGAGGGGTAACATAGCGACCGTTTACAACAAAACATGACACTTCCTGTTGTCAGGGGGCGTGGCCTAAGCAATGTCATCATTTGACCATTGGATATTATAGGAGACCTGATGGTGATCAATCACTGAAAGTTTGATGCCTCTGTGTGTTTCTGTGTAGGAGATATAACAGTTTTATTTTTTGTGGCGAGTAGGTGAACTTTGACCCCTGCTAATGCCCCTTCAACAAGCTCAAAAACTCACCGTTTTGATAACTTTTAATTGGCCATGCCTTATGATCAGACTGCCCGAGTTTCAAGCCGCTCGCTAAAAATCTCTAGGAGGAGATCCATCAAATACCAATGCTATAAACGTCATAAATGGGGTCAAAATCAGACATTCAATCTAAAATGGCCAACTTCCTGTGATATTTACACTATGACATTAATTGTAAATTCTGAGCGTCTTGGTGAGCTCTACCACTGTACCAAATCTCATGTCTCTACGATGAAGTAAGTGAATAGCAAAGGGTCCTTTGAAAATTGCTAAGTGGCGCCGTTGAGGCATTAGGTCACGCCCACCAAAGTTTGTTATGGATTCCTGTTGGGGGGTGGATAAGGATGCATCCAAGTGAGTTTTATGCAGCTCGGCCCAAAAATGTGGAATTCAGAGCCAAACGTATGGCAGCGGCGTTTGAGGTGACTTCACCACGCCGCCACGCTCTCCTGCTCCATCGAATCGACTTGGGGCTGGAATCCACAACACAACAACATGTGTTCTGTCTGTGGACACAGTTTCATGTTGATTAGCTCAGAGGGGTAACATAGCGACCGTTTACAGCAAAACATGACACTTCCTGTTGTCAGGGGGTGTGGCCTAAGTGATGTCATCATTTGACCATTGGATATTATAGGAGACCTGATGATGATTAATCACAGAAAGTTTGGTGCCTCTGTGTGTTTCTGTGTAGGAGATATAACACTTTTATTTTTTGTGGCGAATAGGTGAACTTTGACCCCTGCCAACGCCCCTTCAGCATGCTCAAAAACTCACCGTTTTGATAACTTTTGATTGGCCATGCCTTATGATCAGACTGCCCGAGTTTCAAGCCGATCGCTCAAAATCTCTAGGAGGAGATCCATCAAATAGCAATGCTATAAACGTCAAAAATTGGGTCAAAATCAGACTTTAAGTCTAAAATGGCCAACTTCCTGTGATATTTGCACTATGACATTAATTGTAAATTCTGAGCGTCTTGTTGAGCTCTACAACTGTACCAAATTTCATGTCTCTACGACGAAGTAAGTGAATAGCAAAGGGTCCTTTGAAAATTTCTAGGTGGCGCCGTTGAGGCATTTTTCTTTAGATTTTTGTGACGACCTTAAAATACAAAATTTTTAAACAGTCACCATGCATCTGCCAAGTTTGGTGAGTTTTTGAAAATGAGAAAGCCCCCAAAAAGGCCCCTCTTTAGGGGGGCAGAATAATAATAATAATAATAATTAAAACCGCAAGCGGTGATGATCGGCCCTCGCAGCCAAGCGCCTCTCTGGCCTAAGGGCCACCGCTAGGGTACGCGCACCTCCCGCCGCCAGCCACCGCAGAAGCTGTCATGCATTTTCCTCACCCGTCTACCATGCCATACACACGTATGCGTTGGGCAGCGCTCCCCCACGACTCACAAAAAATCTGGTGCAGATCGGTCGATGCACCGAGGAGACACAGCCGTTGAATAATAAAAATGCATTTGGCCACCGGGCCGGACTAAATCGTTCGGCGGGCCAGATCCGGCCCGCAGGCCGTACGTTTGACACCCCTGGTTTAAACATTAGTATACCAACTTAATCAAAGGTATCTTACTAGCTGTTAATCCAGCTTCATGTGAAAAGTTAACAAAACCTTTTTAGTTATTTAAAGTTAATTATTTCATGTGTTTAAGGGTTTCGTTTCTTGCATTAAGACAGCTTTTATGAAAGTTTGACAGTTAAATTGGTGGATACACACCCAAAAGTAATAATGTAAAAGTAACACTTTGGCAATTGGAAAATTGCTAAAGTAACACGTTAGCAATATTCCACATGTGTATGTTGTGTACAAACTTTAGTAATTTCTAACAGACCACTTCACTCTCAGAAAGCAGGTCTGCTAGTGGTTCCTAAAGTCTGTAAAACCAGAATGGTAGGCAGATCCTTTAGTTATCAGGCTCCTCTCCAGTGGAACAAACTCCCAGTTTTGGTCCGTGACGCAGACACCCTGTCTACTTTTAAGACTAATCCTAAAACTTTCCTTTTTCCATCCATCCATCGTCTTCCACTTATCCGGGGTCAGGTCGCAGGGGCAGCTTCAAGAGGGAGCCCCAGACCTTCCTCTCCCCAGCCACTTGGGCCACTTCCTCCGGGGGAATCCCAAAGCGTTCCCAGGCCAGCATAGTCTCTCCAGCGTGTCCTGGGTCTTCCTCTGGGCCTCCTCCCGGTGGGACGTGCCAAGAACACCTCATCAGGGAGGCGTCCAGGAGGCATCCTAACCAGATGCCCGATCCACCTCAACTGGCTCCTCTCAATGTGGAGGAGCAGCGGCTCTACTCTGAGTCCTCCCCGGATGACTGAGCTCCTCACCCTATCTCTAAGGGAGAGCCCAGACACACTATGGAGAAAACTCATTTTGGCCGCTTGTATCCGGGATTTCGTTCTTTCGGTCACGACCCAAAGCTCGTGACCATAGATGAGGGTAGGAACGTAGATCGACTGGTAAATCGAGAGCTTGGCCTTTTGGCTCAGCTCTCTCTTCACCACAACGGATCGATACAGCGCACGCTTCACAGCAGACGTCGCACCAATCCGCCTGTCGATCTCCCGCTCCATCTTCCCCTCATTCGTGAACAAGACCCCAAGATACTTGAACTCCTCCACTAGAAGCTGGCTCTTGGGACTTTCCTTTTTGACAAAGATTATAGTTAGAGTGGTTCATGTTACCCCGAGCTACCTCTATAGTTATGCTGCTATAGGCTTAGGCTGCTGGAGGACATCAGGGTCTATTGTTCTTCAATTTTGCATGACTGTTGTCATTTCAGCTTTTACCTTTTTGTTTTTTCTATTTTTTCTTCATAGTAGGTACCCCTGGTCTGGCGTTCTGTTAGCTGTGACATCATTCAGGGAAGACAGATCACCTGCTATTACCATCTAATGTAAAACACATTACTGGATCAATGTGTGCTTCTGTGCTTTTTTGTCTGTCTTGTTGTGTCTCTTCTCTCTCTTTTGTAACCCCCAGTCGGTCAAGGCAGATTACCGTTCATACTGAGCCCGGTTCGGCTGGAGGTTTTTCCTTCCTGTTAATGGGGAGTTTTTCCTTCTGCTGTCACTTCATGCTTGATCAGTATGAGGGATTGCTGCTAAGCCATGTACAATGCAAACGACTCTCCCTGTGGCTCTACGCTTCTTCAGGAGTCAATGCTGCTTGTTACGACTTTGATGAAATCAACTGGTTCCCTTATATAGGAATTTCTTTTACCAATCTGGATAATCTGACTTAATATGTATAATCTGATTGATTTTGACATTGTAAACTGCCTTTAGATGACATGCAGGCCGGCAGACCCGACATGTATATTAATAATATGTATTATTATTATTAATATTATTATTATTTTATATATCTGCCTCGTTATATTTGCATAATGCATGAAGAAAAATATCAGCAGCGCAAGAGTCTGTTCCGATCATCCAGCCCTTACCACAGGCTACTGCAGCCCATTGGTTATCATCCCTGACAGTCTAAAGGGCTAGGCCAATCATAAAGTAGAAAAACACCTTCACGCTCCATGTGGAACTTTGTGCAGCGGTGTTCACAGTAGTAATGGATAAGAAACGCAAGGGAGGCGCAGAGAAACTGCACGAAAAAAAGAAACGAGTTCTTCAAACGGATGCTGCGAAATGTGTCAAACTGACTGACATGTTCCCAACAGCAGGCCCTTCATC
Source organism: Fundulus diaphanus (assembly GCA_037039145.1). Classification (NCBI taxonomy): domain Eukaryota; kingdom Metazoa; phylum Chordata; class Actinopteri; order Cyprinodontiformes; family Fundulidae; genus Fundulus; species Fundulus diaphanus. The sequence continues at coordinate 23,890,038 of CM073143.1, read as the reverse complement.
TGCTCCGGTGTCTGGTGTAAAATATGGTGGTGGTTGTAGTCAGTGACGTGCGGTAGAGAGTGACACGGGAGTGGATTTTCACTCCTGTCCCGTCCCACTCCCACTGATAAAAATTGTGTCCCGTCCCAATCCCGGGCCAGAGTAGAAAAAAAAATCCTGTCCCGTCCCGCTCCTGGTAAAATTACTCCCACTCCCATCCCGCTCCCACCCAGAATGACTCCCGCTCCTGCCCTACTCCCATTCTTGTTGTCTTCATTAAGTTTTCTGGAAATACATTAAACCTGAATGTCTATGAAGGGTCAGTTAAGTTCCTGTTTTAGCTGTAGTAAAGGCCAGTTAAAGTGAAAGGAATAATAATAAATAAATAAATAAAGTAACAAACACGGAAACAGACCATGCCTATCTTAGTTGAATAAACAAAATGTACAATGTTGCTTTTTACTAATTCATTAAGTAATTGTTTCACATGAACAATGAAGTTACTTTTACATTTCAAATTGCTGAAACTAAAGAATAATGCACCGAGAAAGAGATCTATACTCAGTTAAGAAAAAAGTGCATAAAGGCATTACTGTCACAATTTAGATAATGTACCGAAGTGGTTCAAAAACTCAGTTTAGTAAAACAAAAAATTACAAAAAAGTTGAATATCATTCAAGCATATTAGTATTTTTCCATTTGCAATAAAATATCCACAAACTAATTAGGGTTTACTATCAGAACCAATACATTCATTGAACATTAAACACATTCTTAGACAGATCTGTCAACTTTTATCAAAAGTTAAAAGTGAGATTATGTTAATTTTCGGGGATGATGCGGAGCTGGAGGCGGAGCTAACTGGACCCAGGAACAGCCGGTCCAGTCGGCTCCGTCTCATGTTTACCCGACCAGACATGGAAGTAGACGTGTTTTGCTTTTGTTAAAAAGTGAAACAGAAGTGTTAACACATTGTTCAGTTATTGGGTTAAAACAGAAAAAAACACAACTGTTCAGACAATACTAAATAAAATAATAAAGTAGTTTTAAGTTATTGGCCGTATTATTACACTGTTGCACATTGGGAAATTAGTCCAGGAAACACGTTTTACAAGCAGGTACTGAGTGTTAACACCGTGACATTCAACTCTCCTCAAGTTTGTTAATATTTGCAACTTTACAGTTGCGCTGTGAGTTTAATAAATAAGTCCTTACTTTTGACTTTGCGTTGCCGATCCAACTTTTCCAGGTTGAGTTCGCCACTAGCGGTTGATCTCCCCCCCCCCCCACTCCCATGCTGTTTTTTGAGCGCTGGCGGAAAAAATAAACCGGATGCACTGTTGGCTTCTGGGTCGTGTAGTTCTTTGACCAGCATTATAGTTTCGGTTTCTTGGAAAAAAACTACAAAATGGCGGCGGCGAACCTACATTTTTGATTTTCTATTTTATTTAATCTTTTGGCTTCGATCCTAGTTAATTGTACCTGTTGTTGGTTTACTCCCGCTCCCGTCTGCTCCCGTTTATATTTAATCCTGTACCGTCCCAATCACGTGATATTTACTGATGTTGACTCCCATCCCGCGGGATTCCCGTGGGAATCACGTGACCCGCGGGATTCCCGAAAAAATGTCAGTCTCTAACGTGCGGTAGGGTTCATGGCTGGTGAGGCACTGACGTCATCAGAGTCAGATTTACAAATATATACACTCTACAGAGTAGACTCGTTGCAAAGTGCTGAAGGAGACTGATTGAGCCAAATAAATTCACCAAGATACATGGAAAAATATTGGTTCTTTGATGAAAAAAAATTGTCATTTGATTGGTAACAGTTTATGAGTTATGATGGATTTCTGCATTTGTAACACATTCTAAAACTATAACCCACATTACGCAGATTTTATCACAAAAACAAAACATGAATAAGTATCGCTGTCTTACCTCTACTTATAATTTAAGTCCCTGTGGCGCTCTTTCTGAACAAAAATATCATCATTTTCCGGTAAAAGTTCTCTTTATCTTCTTCAGTTTTAAAAGTCTCTCAGTCTCAATGGAGCTCACTGCCAGGGAGGAAAGCCTTCCCTGATCAGTCCTGTTCCAGCTGTATGTTTAGTCTTTTTAGTGCTTTACTTGTTTAGCAAAACTCGCTAATAAAACATCAATAACTTGTTTTGACTCTACTATTTGGGGATCACGAGCGGTGCCCCTTGAGCGCCCCCTGCCTAGTGGCCAAGGAACTGCTGGCCTCACCTACAACCACTTCTTTGCTGTTTATGATCGGCCAGCACCACGAAAACATGTTATCTGCACACAGTTTGATGACCAAAACACAATTCCACATATATTAAATTGTGGAAAATCAGTTCATAACTGTTTGAACAATTGAATTTATGATCTAGAGACAGGAAGATGCATTCACAGAATGGAAGTCAGCGCAGTTACCATGGGATTGCGCAATCCCAGGGTAGGCCAAGCTCGCTGCGGCCTCACCGGCTTCGCTATCAAGCGCCACCAAGGATTTACATGAAAAATAGCGAAAAGTCTGCGATTTTAAAGAAAATATGATCAAAAATTAGGAAATTAGATAAATAAAATACTTATTACAAATGACTGAGTAAATCAAAATTTATATTATGTTATTATATATTTTCTTTCTTTCCATGATGACAAGTGAGGCATTTCTCTGGTTCATTTTGTCATTGGCATCCTTTTTTACACAGTGAGTGCACATTAGTCCAATGTTACCCTACAGTATCTGGAAGACTGAATAGATCTGATGAGCAACTTACAATAACTTCTTATAATGATGTAACGTGATAATATGTGTGATTGACCGTGACACCTCTCTTTCTCTCTCTCTCTCTCTGATCTAAGAATAGTTGCTGTGCTGTGGTGGAGTTTACATTTTACAGTGTTAATAAATTAAGATTTTGGAAGTATTTTAAGTGTCCACTCTCACTAATTTCCATTATCCTGACTTCAAGGTATTGCACAGTTGGTATTGCACAGTTGGTATACACATTCAGTACACAAAAAAAATGTGGTGGGCCAGTCTAATCCAAAATGCCAGGGCCAATTTTTTGTCCCAATCCACCCCTGATGACATGTTTCATGATTTGGCGTTATATAAATAAAAACTGAAATGTATTGAACAAGAGTTTGTCAGTTTTCAAGCAGGATTTGTATATCTGTTCAACTTAAATATACAAGGAAACCAAAGAGTTAAGATCACTTACTTACCAAGAGAAATTCCTTTGGGGTTTATTTGTGGTCTCTTGCTGCCCCCTGCTGGACAAGTATGATCAAATACAAATGCTTTACATGTCAACTTGGTATCAAAATTCAGATTTCAATCTAAAATGGCTTACTTCCTGTGATACTTGCAGTATGACATTAATTGTAAATTCTGAGCGTCTTGCTGAGATCTACAACTGTACAAAATTTCATTACTCTACGATGAAGTAAGTGAATACCAAAGGGTCCTTTGAAATTTGCTTGGTGGCGCTATAGAGAAACTAAGTCCTGCTCACTAAAGTTTGTTAAGGATTCCTGTTGGGGGGTGGATAAGGATGCATCCAAATGAGTTTTAAGCAGCTCGGCCAAAAACTGTGGAATTCAGAGCCAAACGTATGACAGCAGCGTTTGAGGTGAATATGCCACGCCGCCACGCCCCCCTGCTCCATCCAATCCAGTTGAGCCTGAAATCCACAACATACCAACATGTGTTCTGTCTGTGGACACAGTTTCATGTTGATTAGCTCAGAGGGGTAACATAGCGACCGCTTACAACAAAACATGACACTTCCTGTTGTCAGGGGGCGTGGCCTAAGCAATGTCATCATTTGACCATTGGATATTATAGGAGACCTGATGGTGATCAATCACTGAAAGTTTGATGCCTCTGTGTGTTTCTGTGTAGGAGATATAACAGTTTTATTTTTTGTGGCGAGTAGGTGAACTTTAACCCTTGCTAATGCCCCTTCAACAAGCTCAAAAACTCACCGTTTTGATAACTTTTAATTGGCCATGCCTTATGATCAGACTGCCCGAGTTTCAAGCCGCTCGCTAAAAATCTCTAGGAGGAGATCCATCAAATACCAATGCTATAAACGTCAAAAATGTGGTCAAAATCAGACATTCAATCTAAAATGGCCGACTTCCTGTGATATTTACACTATGACATTAATTGTAAATTCTGAGCGTCTTGGTGAGCTCTACCACTGTACCAAATCTCATGTCTCTACGATGAAGTAAGTGAATAGCAAAGGGTCCTTTGAAAATTGCTAAGTGGCGCCGTTGAGGCATTAGGTCACGCCCACCAAAATTTGTTATGGATTCCTGTTGGGGGGTGGATAAGGATGCATCCAAGTGAGTTTTATGCAGCTCGGCCCAAAAATGTGGAATTCAGAGCCAAACGTATGGCAGCGGCGTTTGAGGTGACTTCACCACGCCGCCACGCTCTCCTGCTCCATCGAATCGACTTGGGGCTGGAATCCACAACACAACAACATGTTTTCTGTCTCTGGACACAGTTTCATGTTGATTAGCTCAGAGGGGTAACATAGCGACCGTTTACAGCAAAACATGACACTTCCTGTTGTCAGGGGGTGTGGCCTAAGTGATGTCATCATTTGACCATTGGATATTATAGGAGACCTGATGATGATTAATCACAGAAAGTTTGGTGCCTCTGTGTGTTTCTGTGTAGGAGATATAACACTTTTATTTTTTGTGGCGAATAGGTGAACTTTGACCCCTGCCAACGCCCCTTCAGCATGCTCAAAAACTCACCGTTTTGATAACTTTTGATTGGCCATGCCTTATGATCAGACTGCCCGAGTTTCAAGCCGATCGCTCAAAATCTCTAGGAGGAGATCCATCAAATAGCAATGCTATAAACGTCAAAAATTGGGTCAAAATCAGACTTTAAGTCTAAAATGGCCAACTTCCTGTGATATTTGCACTATGACATTAATTGTAAATTCTGAGCGTCTTGTTGAGCTCTACAACTGTACCAAATTTCATGTCTCTACGACGAAGTAAGTGAATAGCAAAGGGTCCTTTGAAAATTTCTAGGTGGCGCCGTTGAGGCATTTTTCTTTAGATTTTTGTGACGACCTTAAAATACAAAATTTTTAAACAGTCACCATGCATGTGCCAAGTTTGGTGAGTTTTTGAAAATGAGAAAGCCCCCAAAAAGGCCCCTCTTTAGGGGGGCAGAATAATAATAATAATAATAATAATTAACACTACAGATACAATAGGCCTTCGCAGCGCTTAGCTGCTCGGGCCTAATTAACACTACAGATACAATAGGCCTTCGCAGCGCTTAGCTGCTCGGGCCTAATTAACACTACAGATACAATAGGCCTTCGCAGCGCTTAGCTGCTCGGGCCTAATAATGATAAGAGTGTTAATGTCCTTTAAGGGAAAATAATTTACGTTTGATTCAGTCACGCAATTAAATTAGTTTATTATACTTGCTTTTCTTTAGTGTGCCACTGGGTGTGCTATTTGTCTGTTAATTTGCTGTTAATACAATTAAATGTTACTACTGAGGGACAAATAAGGAGTCATTCTATTCTAAATAAAAAAATATATATATAAACATGTATCTGGCGTATACAAAACATATTTTACACCGCAAACAAGGATCTGGTCCATGCAAATGTATTCAGCATTTGTACCGTTTCTACCTTTCTGGTAATTTTGCATTGTATTTTCTTTAGTAATCACCTTCGGGAGCAAAATAAGTTGCTATGCGGTTCTTTCTGTTCCATTTGTAAACTTAAGTCTGACTCGACCTCTGTTATTACTAGCCACAACATTAGCCTCCAATAGTTTTACAACCAAACAGAGAAGTAATAGAAGGTGTGCACTGGTTTGTTTCACTGCTTAACTACTGTATTTAGTAGCCAACTGAGCAATCACCTGATTAATATTTTCCTGTATCAGTAGTGTTAGCTTATAGCAGTAGCTCACAGCATCAGCTTGTAGCAATAGCTCATAGCGACAGCTTGTAGCATTAGCTTAGCTTGTGGTATCGTTTCGCATATTGTTTTTTTCTTGTCCTTCTCACTTACAGGGAAAGTTCCTCCAAACAACACTTTTTTTGTCTTTTTAAATGTGCCATAACATCTCTGTATAAACCATTTCATGTAGTTGATATTGCGGCTTATGTAAATTCTTCAAAAAATGTCATTAAAAAAATAACATGTTGTTTTGTCAGGCCAAATATCCCTTCTCAGTAAAAGGATTAGTTGCAGTAATGATATGCAGCTCTACCAAGTTCACTTCCCTCTGATTGGCTACAACCATATTTGGAAAACCGGTAAAACCTGGTCCCCCCCACACCACTTTCCTCCTTCATCCACCCCTCACTCCTTCTCGGCACAACACTCCGTCACAAATCAATATTATGGTTTTATGGCTGCTTGAAGTGTTTGTGTAGCAAGATGTCAGACAGGCGAAACCAAGCTGACCAGAAAACAGTCCCCATAAATGAACTGAAACTGCTCTGTGATTTTCTAGTCTTTTGGGAGTGAGTGGAAACTTTATGCATTTTAGACCACTTTCGGACATATCAGCTCCCCTTTTTAGTAACAGCTGTGAAGTTAGTTTGAGATTGAATATGGGGTATTTGTGCTACGTGGCTTCTGCGGTGACTGGCTCCTGTTCGAACCGATACAAGGATGCTAATCTGGGGCTGCCGTCTGCTCACTCCTCCGCCTTCCTCCTCTCCAGTGGAGCAGTCAGACATGATAGCATGACTTACTGACAATGCATCAGCACAGAGGGATGAGGGAAGGAGAGGGGAGGGGGGAAAAGCTGTTTGCTTTGATGGTGTGCTTTGACTGGAGAGTATGAATTGCGTAGAAAGGCTACCTACGTAGAAAGACAACCCATTTTCTGATCTGACTGTTTTTGAGTAAAGCAACAAAGCTGACCATCCCTGAGCAGTTCCTTTGGTATTCAGTTTTGACATTTACATGGCCTCATCAGTACATAACAGATCATATTATACCCCCAAAACCTCAGAAAAATAAATTGTGTTGTCATGGCCCCTTTAATAAAATAAAACACACAATATGTTAGCAGAGTTTAAACTTTCAGAAGCAGATCATTGCAAGGCGCATCTGCAGGAAGGCTGAATGTAACTGCAGCGCCGCGCTCGGAAGAAGTGCAACAAATTGGCCGACTTTGAATGGGTCAGTTTATGTCCATTTTTATTCTGATTTTTTAGAATTGATTATATCAAGATACTGATTATTTTGAAAACCCCAGAAGGGACAGAGCAGTGAGTTACATGGAGCCGCATTAGCAGGAAAAAAAACCTTACAATACTACTGTTACATGGGTGACGTTTTTTTTCAGTCACTAAATACTATTACAACAGGGCAACCATGTCTCTCCATGGCAGCTTGTTCACACACTCCCTTATCTAATAATCATCTTTGTCATTGCAACTTTGTACATTACACTGAAATCCTTCCTCTGCATTTAACCCATCCCTTAGGGAGCAGTGGGCTGTCGCTTTTCTGTACCCGGGGAGCATTGTGGGGCCAAGGTTTCTTGCTCAAGGACACAGAGTGGCAGTATGTGGGATTCAAACCGGGGAACTTACAGACTTCTCTGGACGGAAGCGCTGTACTCTAACCACTAGGTCTCCACTAACCTATGCGAGTCCAGACAACGGAATCAAACCCCCCTTAATCCCATGTGCTGTGTCCCGGAAAAGTAACCTGGTATCCTGACGGCAGTATGCTGTTTTGCCTTTTTAGCAGAAAGTCATTTCTGGTTATGATAAGTATTGCCCCGTGTCTTTGGAGAATACTGCACCTAAGTCCGTGTCAAGTATAAATTGCTACAGCACTTCTATGGGCATGCGTGCAGTCCGCACAGAAATGGGCGACAACCCAGAGGGCGAGTATAACTTTGCCTTTAGCCAAGATCTGAGCTACTTCCATGCTCTTGTCATAGACTGGTTAATTTTTCTTTAAAACCACTGCACTAATTCTTTAATTAGTGTCTAAAGCTTATTCTTAGGTCCAAACCATACTAAACATGAATAGCTGCATAGTAATGAGATAAAGTCTTCAACTGCATTTGATTTGTAATTGGTTAACTAACTGTGTGAACATCCATGTGATTTTTCAGATACGATTGTCGCGAAAATCCTTGACTGCATACAGCACAAACAAACGGTTTATCCCCTGTGTGAACACGCATGTGACTCTCTAGATGATTTTGTTGTGAAAATCCTTTGCTACAAAAACTACAGATAAATGGTTTCTCTCCTGTGTGAACGCGCATGTGTCTCTTCAGATTCTCTTGTAGTGAAAATCCTTTACTGCAAACACTACAAATAAACGGCTTCTCTCCTGTGTGAACACGCATGTGACTTTTTAAATGACTTGGTAGAGAAAATGCTTTGCTACAAAAACTGCAAATAAACGGTTTCTCTCCAGTGTGAACAAGCATGTGAGTCTTTAGGCTCTGCTGTAAAGCAAATCCTGTACTACAAACACTACAAATGAACGGTTTCTCTCCTGTGTGAACACACATGTGACTTTTGAGATGATTTTGTCGAGAAAATCCTTTACTGCAAACACTACAAACAAATGGCTTTTCTGTGGAGTGGGTCCACATGTGTTTTTTAAGTGTTTCTTTTCTTTTAAATCCTGAACCACACACATCACATGAAAAAGACTTCTCACCTGAATGGACCTCCAAATGACTTTTGAGAATTGCCTTTCTATGAAACCTTCTACCACAATCATCACAGGCAAATGGTCTCTCTCCAGTGTGGACTCTTATATGTGTTTGAAGAGAACTCTTTTTTTTAAACACTTTACCGCAAAGGTCACAGCTATGTTCTCTCTTTCCATTATGTGTCAACATGTGTACTTCAACGGAAGTCTCAAATTTGAACCTTTTTCCACAACTATTGCATCCAAATGGCTTCTCTCCAACATGCGTTGGTACCTGAGATGTGAATTTGGAATGAAGTTTAGATGTTTTGTAAACTATTATGTCACTTTCTTGAGAAGAACATGAAGGATCTGAGTTATTGTTTGGTTCTGGTCCTCCACAGTCCTCTCCATCAGGATCCATTTTGATCTGTCCAGCAGAGCCGCTGGTTAGAGCGTCAGCCTCTCTGTCGGATTCAGTTTTAATTTGGTTAAGCTCTGATGACTGAGGTTTCTCTTCTTCCTCACTTTTCACAGCAAACTGCTCTTCTTCCTGACTGATCCACTGTTCTTCCTCTTCTTCCTTTATGTGAAGGGGTTTGGCGTCCTGCTGGTCCAAACAGGAGCTCCAATCATGGGGAACTTCTTCTTTAACCACCAAAATCTGATGTACTGGGAACAGTGAAATAAACAAAAACATTAATGACTGCTTGCAAACAATTTTAAGAATCGAAAAACATTTAAATTAAACAAAAAAATGCCCTACGTTTTGAAGGGGCTTAGTCACTTACTATGATTTAATGAACCTCTATGCCAGTAGCTCACTCTGGTTGCATACAAAGGTTTTCCAATGAAATGATCATGTCCTGTTGGCCTATTATATTTTATTTTTGTGTTTTGAACTTTGTTTTTGTTCGATTTGTTAGTAAATGATGCGATTTTGCGTATATTTATCATAACAAGACCATGTTAACAGAAATATAATATTGCACATGCATGCAGTGAGTAAACAGGGAGAATCAATGGAGCTGAGTGAGTCAACAACACCCAGTGGAGGAGCAAAAAGAAAAAAGTAACCATAACTCTGTGAATTGGGTTGGTCTTTGACCATGTCAAGCTGTCAGTTTACTGTGAGGCATTGTAGGACAGTCTACTGGCTATTAAGCCCCCTTTCCACATGCCCTGCTCTGCTTTGCTTTAATTGGCGCGGGTTATGTTTCCGTCGGCCTAGAAAAGTCTGGAAAAGGGAAACGCCTGCTAGAGGAGTGGCTTTTAAACCCCGCCCCATGTCTTGTTTGCAACGTTAACACTTTAAAGCAGCACTCAGTACTTTTACTTTAACGTATCCTGTTCTGTATCCTGTGATGATAATTAACGTGTTTATGAGATGATGGAGGGGTCTGTCATCGCCCCCTACTGTCTAACCACACTTTGAACTTTCTGTGCACCGACCCGATGGCAGTCTCGCAGCCCAATGTAAGCCCATTGGCATTGATAGCAGTATAACCAAGTCCGCTTATCATAAGAGACTTTTGGTTTGTTTTTTCCAAAGTCTCTTGTAAATTTTGAGAGTCACAGGTTGCGGTTTATTGAGCTTGTTTTTGACGGTGAAGTCACTTATTTGGGCAATAAAATAAGCAACTATGAACAAGAGCTATGAACAAGAACCTTTGGCGCATGTCTTCCCCCTCTCTCTCAGCCCCCTTCCTGTGAGCCCACTTTGATTAAAAGGTTACTAGTGCAACAAAAAAGAAAAGGAAAATACTGCATTTGTTAAAAATTACCTTTGGTTCTTATAATCATACCCAAACCAAACCAATTGTTGCACAACATATTTTACTCTGTTGCTCTTTTCTTTGACCATAGGAATGCTATTATTATGAACTGTTCAGGATTTTTTCCTATGATGTAAATTTGCTTCCATTTATATGTTACTTTGATGCTGGTAAACCTGAATTTTCCCACTGCAGGACAGTAAATGGACATTTCTATTTTAACAGGTTATTCAGGTTATGTGAAACCTATTGTTTAGCTGGTAATGTTCTAACAAGAATGGTTTGACTTGTTTTGGGAAATAAATAAAGTGCTTTCAGGCTACTGAGGAGCTCCGAGATTCATGGAGATGCTGAGGCAAAATACAAAGAATGTTATAATTTTTTAACTTCACGCCTTAACATTTTTAATGTCTTTAAAGCACAAGTTATTAGGGGACAAAAGGGTTGAATGGTGGACTGTTATTAGTTAATACCATCTAGTAATTTTATTCTGGTTTATCCAACTCTGTCTTGTGGCCTAGCAAATAAAAACTCCATTCATTTATTTTGTCTACAGTGGATCTCATACGTTTACAAATCCCTTTTAAAATGTCATGCTAATCTGACAAACCCAAAAATTAAAACATTGTTTAAGATACTGTTGAATAACTTTCAGCATTCGGTTGCCGGAAGTTTACCATCAATAACAGTTAAACCGATTACGGTGACCTTGCTAATTTTCAGACACATGCTCATTTAAAACTTAAAGCCAAAGTGTGCAAATAGGTCACAATGCAAACAAGGGTCCCAGATTAGTAGGGAGAAGGCTTCAAAAACATTTAACAGCATTACCTACTGCATATACAACACATGACTGAAACAAGCTGCCAGGAGGCTGACAGCAATACTGAAGCACAAAGTATATTTTTCACATACATTTTTATACTCTTATTCCCCACCACAGTCCAGCAGCCCCATTTATAACTTCCAGACAGAGTTAATTTACTCCAATACAGAAAACAAATGCATCACTTACTGAGATCTTTGTTGTCTTGTTTCTCCCCCAGTTCTGATGAGGATCCTGCAGGTATGGGAGGCACCAAACTGAGTCCTCCAGGCTCCTCTGCTTCAACCTTCATCATCTCAGACATCCTCTGTATTCCTGGTGATTCTCCTTTCCACAATTTTTGTTTGCAACCCTCTCCTGTTCTAGTAGATCGAGGTTTCAGGCATATAACCTGTATCTTCTGTCTTTCTGTTTTCTAAAACTGGAATCAGACAAAAATAAAGAAATAAAGAAAAATCAACATCTGATCAGATAAAGAGTATAAACAGAAATTGTTAAAAGCAGCAGAGCTGAAGTGATGCTGCAGAGCAGAGAGTCTGATACCTTGGTCAGCAGCTCTGTGTCCTCTCTGCAACTGTCCCCAGTCTCTCGGTCCTCAGCTGGACAACAAGGTTAGAAGATGTGTCCACAGAGGATGGGGTCTTCCCCGCAGGATCTCACAAAATCAGCGTCTGGACTCGTCTTGTCCATGAACTTTTAAAAGCTTCAGTGACTAAAACACTCATTAAGTCTCTGCTGTTAGCTGCTTTAGCCCCAAGGTGGCTGACAGATCAGCCATTCACATAGCTTTTCTTTGCAACAAACAAATAATCACAACTGTTGCAAATTAACTGGAAAAATGTTATCCTCTGCTGGAAACTGTCACATGGAAAGCCTGAGACACCAATTACACTTGTTTAACACAAAGTTCAAGACGTTTATTTCTGTCGGGGCAACGTTAGCCATTTAAGCTAACATTGTCACATCCGGTTCTTCCTGCTCACAGACCAATCAATGACAAGAAAAGCTCTGACGCAAAAAAACAACATTCCAGCTTTCAGCCTTTTACAGTTGGACGCACACTGGTTTCAACAATATCTGGACTCTTTTCACAAAGACCGTGTTACGATGATCGGACCACGATTAACTATAATTTCCGGATTAACATATTTTAGATCGTTACCGATTTTCACCGCTTACATTGATTTATCTTAATATTCTCAGCCCGCACATCCCTCAGAACACTACGAGGGGACGCGCTCAGTTCTGAACTAATTATCTGTGCTGCTGTGCATTTTAATGCCTTTTATATGACGTAGGTGACGCTCAACATCTACTGTATCAGGAATCTATGTTCACTTACTGTAGAGTTTAGTGGCGTTCTCTAGTCACAGACCCACAACCTACATTTAATTCTGTATCGAATTTTGAGCCTTCCAGCTCTAGTTTTCTATTCATAACTTTTTGGTTTATTTGGCTGCATTGATGGCACCCACATTCCTATCACTGGTCCTTCACTAAATGAAGATGATTATGTGAATAAGAAGGTTTTCCATGCCAATAATGTGCAAGTAGGCCTAAATACACTTAATCAATGCACATGTAGTTCACAGTGCAGCTAATTATAGATTTGTATGATGGATGGAGCCCACATAATCGGCAATGTGGAAGTCAAGTGGCCTATAATTATTATTTAAAGTTGTGTATTCTGCACCTCTATTCCAGGTGATGGTTTTTGGTGGTACATCTGACACCTCCGACGTAGATCTGGGATCTCTGGGCTGCGAAATCCAGCCTTATTCAACTGAGTAAGTAAGCAGCTTTTTGAAACAGAAATTCATGCATTCGTTACATCTAGGATGGATTACCGTAACTCGCTCTATCTTGGGGTTAGTGATGCACTTATGAGGCGCCTGCAGGTTGTGCAAAATGCTGCAGCACGACTTTTAACTTGAACAAAAAGGCCTAAGCACATTACCCACGTCTTAAATTCCCTTCGCTGGTTGCCTGTATGCTTTAGGATCCGTTTTAAAGTTCTCTAACTTGCTTTTAAATCTCTTAATGGCTTGCCCCCCTTTCTGAGCTGCTCCACTCCCATTCACCTGCCCGCTCCCGTAGGTTTGCAAACCAGCAGCTCCTTATTGTCCCTAAATCAAAGCAGAAACTAAGAGGAGGTTGTGCCTTCGCTGTAGCGGCTCCAAAATTGTGGAACGATCTGCCATCAGATGTCAGGCAGGCCTCCTCTCTTTCAGAGTTTAAGACTCTACTTAAAACACCTGTTTGCTGAGGCCTTTTGCACCTGAGAGGACGACTCTACTTTTATATAAAGTGAGGTTGGCACAAATTATACACCTTCAAGAAAATCAGTGTCTGATATGTTCATTCAATAACTCACCCCATCCTGTCTTTAAGTGCATTTGTTGAATATGGCCAATTAATGCTTTAGTTGGTTAAGTTTAAACACTAAAACAGTTCATCAATGGACCTTATCTGATTAAACTGCATTTTTATATTTCACATCTTGATTTGCTGCCACGTCCTGGACACATAATCAATGCTCCTCCCCAGATCAGTTTTATATGCAATCGTAGAATAAACATCAATCTTAACAAATACTTAAAAACATGTTTATTAAATAGGTTTTTAACTAATTTAACCACAGTACTCCATAATTTTAATATGCATATTTTGCACCAGGTAATATGAAACACATTTTAATAAAGAGAAGAGGGTGAAATGAAGCTGAAGTCAGCATTTGTTCTAAAATCAAAGTCAAAAATAATTTTCAACAGTGTGAGCAAAGAGAGAAGTCAAAACAGAAACAAAAGAAAAAAAAGTTTTTACAGACAAGGTTAATTGTAGCACTCCAATAACTTAAAACCTTGAATAAAAATACAAATGAGAAAAAAAACAATTTTAACCTCAGACGTTGACCCATTTGGTGGTGAATTACCAGACACGATGACTGTTTAAAACTGTTAACATTTTACAATGCAAAACGAACTGGAGTCGTCACAATACAAACATTTCAAATTTGACACAGATACTGAGAATAAACCCTTGTTAATCTATAACATTTTTGATACTGCGGCAACATTTTTTCAAGGCACAGGGTTGTTTCTACGTAAGAGCAAAAATTATGATTGATCACAATATGACAATTTAATTTCCTAAGCTGGGGCAAAATGAATAAGCATGGGGCTATTCAGTCCTATTTTAGAAAAGTCCATAATTTAAAAAAGTGTCACTTTCCTTGTTGGCAAAACAGTAGACAAGATAAGTGTTGAGATCATTTATGGAAGTATGTACCTTTGATTCCTTTGAACAATTATTTCATTTTATTATATTTGTTCATTTCATACAAATAAATGTTATTACTGAGGGACAAATAGAGAATCATTCTTAAATAAAATTGATTGGGTTTATGACAAACATGAATCTGGCACATACAAAATATATAATTTACAGTATAAATAAGGATCTGCTATATGCAAAGGAGCAACCCTTTTGTGTCCTTCTGGTCATTTTGCATAATAATTTCTTTAGTGATCATTTATAACAGAGGAGTAGGTAGCTGTGGGTTCCTACTATTTTCTGCTCTGTCCGTTTCAATCTGGATCCACCACTTCCAATGATTTTACAACTAAAAATATGCTTAATGGAGGAGGGCTTAGGCCACTGGTTTGTTTTTCTTCCTTCACTAATTATTGGCCAACTGAGCTGTCTGCTGAATAGCATTTTTCCGTGTTGCTTGGTACCACAGTAGAGCTGAGCATCGTGTGGATCTAGAATTGCACACCTGGGAAGAGCATCTCAATGGGGTGCCCAGACCGACAGAACAGTTATTGGGCTCTCCGTTATCTGCCACATTTCCAAAAACTCATGCTGCACAAAGTGTTTTACAAACTGAAATGCAACTAAAATAAATAAAATACATGAAAATTACGCACAAAACTATAAGAGAAATAATACACATTATAATACGGCAATTAAAACAGCCAAAACAACAACAACTAAGGCTGTTAAAATAAAAATGGTAAAAACAGATGCTAAAAATGTGACTTCATTAGATATTTAAAACGTCTCTGGTATTCAGCGCTGCTGTTGGAGAGCTGCAACAACTTGGGCAAATGTGAAAGAGTCCGTTTACATTGACTTTGACATAAATTAGTAACTTTCAATAAGGATTTTTTTAGTAACTCCAAACTATTTACATTTATTACGTTCACCAAACAGGGTTGTTTCCAGAATCATAAATTGGTTTCATTTTGAAATATTACAAAGCAGATTCTGGACTGCACCCGATCATTTTGGCATACATTTTTACATTAGAAAAATTTATCACAATATCATGGTTTGCATGCTATTCCACAACCTAAGAGCCGACCAGAGCCACTTCATTACTTCACTGTGAACGTCTCATTAATTTATTGTATAACACTCCCTGTTTTATTCTGTTTTGGTAAGGATTGTGGTGCGTGGAGACAAATTAACCACAAAAGTTATATTAATTACTCAACTATCCTGGTAAATAGATGCTATAATATCTGCACCATAATTTATTAATGCGTATTTAAACAACCAGCGGTGCTTATGAACGCTTCCGTGATCAACACGTTCCTCATCTCCCTGCCTACACAACATGCAATAAATGTTTACAAACATTGGAACGCTCCATTTAAGTTTTAGCAAATTTCTATTGAAATATCAAGATTTAATTTTTATGCCACATTGCCCACTACCTTACTAACCTGACTTCCGCCAGATGCATATCGCTCCGCCTAGCTTATGTGAGTGAAGCTAGGCGGAGCGACATGCATCTGGCGGAAGTCAGGTTACTACCTTACAAAGGCAAATCTTCTAAATTGACCATATTTACTGTTCATTTGCTGGGTTTTTTTTGGTATTCGATTTTTAGAGACTTTATATACACGTATGGCTGTTCAGTGAAACAATCCAGTTTGACTTTGGTTGTAATGTAATGAGTGAAGGATAATTCATCTAATGTTAGGATTTTCCTCGTTAGATGCAGCCATCGTGAACACTCATGTGTGTCTTCAGATTCCCTTGTTGTGAAAATGCTTTACTGCAAACATTACAAACAAATGGTTTTTCACACGTGTGAACACGTATGTGTCTCTTTAGACGATCTTGTTGAGAAAAAGCTTTACTGCAAACACTACAAACAAATGGTTTCTCTCCTGAATGGACTCTCATGTGGTTGTCAAGGTGACACTTCTGAATAAATCTGGTTTTACAGACGTCACAACCAAACGGCCTCTCTTGTGTGTGGACTCTTACATGTCGCTCCAACTGGATTTCCTTAACAAAATGTTTACCACAAACATTACAGCTAAATGGTGCCGTGTGAACATCCATGTGTTTTTTCAGATATCCCTGTCGTGAAAATCCTTTACAACAAACACTACACACAAATGGTCTATCTCCAGTGTGAACACGCATGTGACTCTTTAGATTCTCTTGTCGTGAAAATCCTTTACTACAGACACTACAAATAAAGGGTTTCTCGCCCGTGTGAACAAGCATGTGTCTTTTTAGTACATTTTCTAGGGAAAATCCTTTACTGCAAACACTACAGATAAATGGCTTCTCTCCTGTGTGAATACGCAGGTGACTCAATAGAACATTTTGTTGGGAAAACCCTTTAGTGCAAAAACTACAAGTAAACTCTTTATGCCCGGTGTGAACATGCATGTGTCTCTTTAGAAAAACTTCTTGTGAAAATCTTCTGTTGCAAACACTACAAACAAAGGGTTTTTCTGCACTGTGGCTCCTCATGTGCTGTTTGATACTATTCTTTCTATGAAATCTTTTACCACAAACATCACATGAAAAAGGTTTTTCACTTGAATGGATCTTCTCGTGATTCTTAAGAAAGTTCTTTGCATGAAAGCTTTTACCACAATAATCACATGCGAATGGTTTCTCTCCAGTGTGAAGTCGCATATGTGTCTGAATACAGTATTGTTCAGCTCCTTTACCTATTTTGTTAACTGTCATGTTACTTTCTTGAGAAGAGCATTCTGGATATTGGTTCCTGTCCGGTTCTGGTCCTCCACTGTCTCCCCCATCAAGTTCTGTTTCCATCTGTTCAACTAACCAGGTGGTGGAAGTTTCTGTGATGTTGTCATCAGTTCTGTTGTCAAGAAGCTCTGATAACTCAGGTTTCTCTTCATCCTCAATCTTCACAGTAAGCTGCTCTTCTTCCTGTTTGATCCGCAGTTCCTCCTCTTCCTGCTTAATATGGCGGGGCTCTAGGTCCTGCTGGTCCAAACTGGGGCTCCAATCATGAGGAACCTCTTTAATCACCAACATCTGATGGACTGGGAATATTGAAATACAGACGGACATTAAACAAAAAAGTTGACAAACAGAAGCATGTTTACACTGATATACAAGAGTCAGCCAAAAGACTTTTATTAGAAACACCCTGTCCTAGATGTAAACTTCCATTAAATAAAATAATATGAATGCCACATCAAAATAAAAGGATAAAGGTATTCAATGTAGATCTTACTGATTCTGAAAATGCCTTTTTTTTTTTCAAATTACATTTTTCGTCACCACCAATCATTTTCCCAAGCATAAATATAAGTAAAATCCGTCCGTCCGTCCGTCCGTCCGTTGTCTTCCGCTTATCCGGGGTCGGGTCGCGGGGGTAGCAGCTTCAGTAGGGAGGCCCAGACGTCCCTCTCCCCAGCCACTTGGGCCAGCTCCTCAGGAGGAACCCCAAGGCGTTCCCAGGCCAGCCGGGAGACATAGTCCCTCCAGCGTGTCCTGGGTCTTCCCCTGGGCCTCCTCCCGGTGGGACGTGCCTGGAACACCTCTCCAGGGAGGCGTCCAGGAGGCATCCTGACCAGATGCCCGAGCCACCTCAACTGGCTCCTCTCGACGTGGAGGAGCAGCGGCTCTACTCTGAGTCCTCCCCGGATGACTGAGCTCCTCACCCTATCTCTAAGGGAGAGCCCAGACACACTACGGAGAAAACTCATTTCAGCCGCTTGTATCCGGGATCTCGTTCTTTCGGTCACGACCCAAAGCTCGTGACCATAGATGAGGGTAGGAACGTAGATCGACCGGTAAATCGAGAGCTTCGCCTTTTGGCTCAGCTCTCTCTTCACCACAACGGATCGGTACAGCGCCCGCTTCACAGCAGACGCTGCACCAATCCGCCTGTCGATCTCCCGCTCCATCTTCCCCTCATTCGTGAACAAGACCCCAAGATACTTGAACTCCTCCACTAGGGGCAGGACATCCTCCCCAACCCGGAGAAGGCACTCTACCCTTTTCCGGTTCAAGACCATGGTCTCGGATTTGGAGGCACTGATTTTCATCCTGGCCGCTTCGCACTCGGCTGCGAACCGCTCCAGTGAGAGCTGTAGATCACGCCCTGATGAAGCCAATAGGACCACGTCATCCGCGAATAGCAGAGACGCAATCCTAAGGTCACCAAAGCGGATCCCCTCAACACCTTGGCTGCGCCTAGAAATTCTGTCCATAAAAGTTATGAACAGAATCGGTGACAAAGGGCAGCCTTGGCGGAGTCCAACTCTCACCGGAAACGAGTCCGACTTACTGCCGGCAATGCGGACCAGACTCTGACACCGGTCGTACAGAGACCTGACAGCCCTTATTAAAGGGTCCGGTACTCCATACTCCCGGAGTACCCCCCACAGGATCCCCCGGGGGACACGGTCGAATGCCTTCTCCAGATCCACAAAACACATGTAGACTGGTTGGGCAAACTCCCATGCCCCCTCAAGAATCCTGCTGAGGGTATAGAGCTGGTCCAGTGTTCCACGGCCAGGACGAAAACCACACTGCTCTTCCTGAATCCGAGATTCGACTATCCGACGGACCCTCCTTTCCAGAACCCCTGAATAGACCTTACCAGGGAGGCTTAAGAGTGTGATTCCTCTGTAGTTGGAACACACCCTCCGGTCCCCCTTTTTAAATAGGGGGACCACCACCCCAGTCTGCCAATCCAGGGGAACTGCCCCCGATGTCCACGCAATGTTGCAGAGCCGCGTTAACCAACACAGCCCCACAACATCCAGAGCCTTAAGGTACTCAGGGCGAATCTCATCCACCCCCGGAGCCTTGCCACCGAGGAGCTTTTTAACAACCTCGGCAACCTCAGCACCAGAGATGGGAGAACCCGACCCAGAGTCCTCAGGCTCTGCTTCCTCAATGGAAGACGTGTTGGTGGGATTAAGGAGGTCTTCGAAGTATTCCGCCCACCGACGCACGACGTCCCGAGTCGAGGTCAGCAGCACACCACCCCCACTGTAAACAGTGTTGGTGCTGCACTGCTTCCCCCTCCTGAGACGCCGGATGGTGGACCAGAATCGCTTCGAAGCCGTACGGAAGTCTTTCTCCATGGCCTCTCCGAACTCTTCCCACGCCCGAGTTTTTGCCTCGGCGACCAGCCGAGCCGCCTGCCGCTTCGACTGCCGGTACACATCAGCTGCTTCCGGAGTCCCACAGGCCAAAAAAGCCCGATAGGACTCCTTCTTCAGCTTGACGGCTTCCCTCACCGCTGGTGTCCACCAGCGGGTTCGAGGGTTGCCGCCACGACATGCACCGACAACCTTGCGGCCACAGCTCCGACTAGCCGCCTCAGCAATAGAGGCGTGGAACATGGTCCATTCAGACTCAATGTCCCCCGCCTCCCTCGGGACGTGTTTAAAGTTCTCCCGGAGGTGGGAGTTAAAGCTCCGCCTCACAGGGGACTCCGCCAGACGTTCCCAGCAAACCCTCACAGTACGTTTGGGCCTGCCCGGTCGGACCGGCTTCCTCCCCCGCCATCGGAGCCAACTCACCACCAGGTAGTGGTCGGTGGAGAGCTCCGCCCCTCTCTTCACCCGAGTGTCCAAGACATTCGGCCGCAGGTCAGATGAAACGACAACAAAGTCGATCATTGAACTGCGACCTAGGGTGTCCTGGTGCCAAGAGCACATATGGACACCCTTATGCCTGAACATGGTGTTTGTGATGGACAATCCATGACGAGCACAGAAGTCCAACAACAAAACACCACTCGAGTTCAGATCAGGTGGGCCATTCCTCCCAACCACGCCCCTCCAGGTCCCACTGTCATTGCCCACGTGAGCGTTGAAGTCCCCCAGCAAAACGAGGGAGTCCCCAGGAGGGGCACTCTCCAGTACCCCTTCCAAGGACTCCAAAAAGGGTGGGTAATCTGAACTGCTGTTTGGCGCATAAGCGCAAACAACAGTCAGAACCCGTCCCCCCACACGAATGCGGAGGGAGGCCACCCTCTCGTTCACCGGGGAAAACCCCAACGTGCAGGCACCGAGATGGGGGGCAACAAGTATGCCAACCCCAGCTCGGCGCCTCTCACCATGGGCAACTCCAGAGTGGAAGAATGTCCAGCCCCTCTCAAGGAGACTGGTTCCGGAGCCAGAGCGGTGCGTCGAGGTGAGTCCGACTATCTCTAGTCGGAACCTCTCAACCTCGCGCACAAGCTCAGGCTCCTTCCCCACCAGAGAGGTGACATTCCACGTCCCAAGAGCCAGCTTCTGCAGCCGAGGATCGGAACGCCAAGGTTCCGATCCTCGGCTGCAGAAGCTAAGTAAAATGTTTTGTTAAAAGTAAATCATCCATTTTATATACAAATCAGCTATTTCATCACATGGTGACATTGAAACAACAAGACAGACATCCATGTATGAACAGGCCCAAACCCAAGGGCACCTTAAAGCAGGATTTGAAACACTGCAGAATCTTTTACCTCTTTTGTGAAGCTTCATGTTGCTCTCTTGATAAGAACAAGCTGGATCCAAGTTTTTGTTTGGTTCCTGTCCAATACAGTCCTCTCCATCAGGTTCTGTTTCCATTTGTTCAATTGAACAGGTGGTTGAAGCTTCTGTTAATCTGTTGTCCTCAGTTTTGATCTGATGAAGCTCTGATAACCGAGGCTTCTCTTCAGTCTCATTAATTTGCTCTTCCTCCTGATTGATCCACAGCTCCTCCTCCTCCTCCTCCTTTATATGGGGGGCATCTGGGTACTGCTGGTCCAAACTGGAGCTCCGGCCATGAGGCAGGTTTTTTGTCACCAACATCTGATAAACTGGAAACACTGAAATACACATTGACTTTAATCAAGAAGGTTGAGTAACAAAAGCTTGTTTTATATTGATATACAACAATCAGCAAAAAGGGCAAATTTTCATTCAAAGCGCCTTGTACTGGATGTAACTAGGCATCTACCATATGGTTGTCCTTCATTCAGAGAATCAAATCCGTTTTAGTCCGACCCCTCAGGAGGCAAAACCAACCGGCAGGATGAAGAGGTATGTTTGAAATTGATTCTTTTGTTACAAGTGATGAGTTTAAAGTATGAAGATGGATGTGGAGGAAATTATGCAGAATATACCCAGACACAGGGTGACTTACAAGAGCAGATGCAGGAGCACGCAGGTGGGTCAAATACAGTGTAAACAATATAACCTAAAGAAATTTGGTGACTGCAACATAGTGGTTGGTAAGAGTGTTACCAAACAGCACGATAAAGAGGAAGACGAAGAGAACAAAGACTGAGCAGAGGATAAAGTGGAAGCTGAAACAGGAAGAAAGTTGTGTGTGTTTGTGGGAGGAGCTGAGACAGGCCTGGACGTGCTTCCAGAGGACTGGACAACTACAGCTAATGCTATCAGGGCGACAGGTATGAGAGTACTCAGTATATCTTCTGGAAGGAAAATTGACAAGACTTGGTGGTGAACCAAGGAAGCACAGGAGAGTGTTCAGAGGCAGAAAAGTGTCAGTATTGCAAATGTACGGAGGGAGAGAATGCCAGAATTTAGTAGCAGATCGCAAGAAAGATCTGCTCCTCATGGTGCTGAGGCAGGCAGGAGGAACAGTAAAGTGAATGGAAGAGGAAGATCTAAGGCTTCTGGAGGGGGTAGAGGTCTAAAGGAGAGCAGAAAGGTAGGAGGAGCAACATTGTGGGTAACCTTTAATATGTATGAAAAGGTAATAATGCGAGCATCAGAATTCTGAACAACTTGAAGCTTATGGAGGGATTTTTGAAGAAGACCAAAGAAGAGAGAGTTTCAGTAATCAATGTGGGAGGGGTATGGATAAGAGTAGATGTGGAGTGTGGGGAAAGAGAGGGACCAAGTTAATTAATATTACGTAGATCAAAATAAGTAGTAATAATGTGCCTACCGAGGATGACGGCCAGACTCTTAACCCTAGGTGAGGGGGAGACGGTGGAACCAACAAATGAAATGGAGAAGCTGTCAGCTTTGGATAATCCAGATATGGTCCTACAAGGAGGGTCTCACTTTTGTCACTGTTCAATTTAAGGAAGTTGGAGGTGAACTAAGATTTTATTTCAGATAAGCAGGGGGATAGGGAAGAGGATGGGAGTGTAGGAGTTGTCTTACAAGAAAAGTAGAGCTGGGTGCCATCCTCATGTCAGTGAAAATGGATGTTAAATTTTGGGAAGATGTTGCTGAGGGGAAGAAGGTAGATGATAAAAAGTAGGGATCCTAGGACAAAGCCCTGGGGCACGTCGGCTGTGACAGGGGATGAATGGGAACTTAAGACCTAAGGTAAGTGTGGCCAGTAAGATAAAACCAGCCAATACACACACACACACACACATTGCTCTAACATATATATATTTTTAAACTCCTTTCTGAAGGCGTGGCAGCATTTATTTTGCTGTGGCAGTGCATCACAATCAATTATATGTAGCTGAAACCTTGCTTTTATATGTATATACATACACACACACACGGCAGAATTATATACACAGAATTATGGTGCATATATATATAAGCTTTAGTTACCATAGTTTTCACAAAGATAGTTTTGCCAGGAACTCGTAAACAAAATCGTTTTGGAAAATATTAAAAATCAGATTCCATACTGTTACGGATGTTTTAAGACCACATCGGAATCCAGCGCATTAGATCAGATTAGATGTTGAACATGGTAGGGGGGAAAAAAGGAAAAGCAAAAAGAAGAAAGAAGAAAAGCAAACAAACAAAAATATTAAAAAAGATTTCATGTTATTTACAGTGTAACAAATCAATGAGATGTCCAAAACAGGGTAGGAAAAAGTGTGATCTTATTGAAAGACACCCCAGTGCCTCTATATCAAACTGTCTGAATGTTAATTTTCATCATGTTGGTGGATCCACATTGGTCATTAGGCATTACTTAAACACCTTCTCATCACTAACCTCTAGCTTATGCAACATAAGTTTCATAATAAAGTCACTTTAATAATTATCTTCTTGAGAAAACATATAAATGTACACAGCAAAAATTTATATCAACATAAACACATACATACAGTTTGATAGACACTAACACAGCATTAGCTTTACTTAGGCACTCCTCAGCTAAAGTTAAAAATCTGATATTTTTAACTCCGTGATGTTTGGAAATTACATACAGAAACACAAAAAATTTTCACAATTGCTCCTTTTAAAATTAAACTGAGGAGCCTGTAGTGACTGTTTCTGTGTGTCACTTACTGAGATCTTTACTGTCTTGTTTCTGCTCCAGTTCTGGTGAGGATGCTGCAGGTATGGAGGACACCAAACTGAGTCCTCCAGGCTCCTCTGCTTCAACCTTCATCATCTCAGACATCCTCTGCACACCTGGGATTCTCCTTTTTACATTCCTTGTTTGCAGCCTTCACGTGTTCTAGTAGGACAAGGTTTCCGTCATACTGCATATTCCAGAAAATGTAAACCATAGCAGACCGTTCGAAGTGATGCTGCAGAGCAGAGAGTCTGATACCTTGGTCAGCAGCTCTGTGTCCTCTCTGCAACTGTCCCGTCTCTCGGTCCTCAGCTGGACAACAAGGTTAGAGGAGGTGTCCACGGAGGATGCTTGAGCCTCTGCTGTTAGCTTCCTCAGCACCACGGTGGCCAGCGCTCCAGCCTCTTTGCTAATGACATTCTGCACAGCACGCGTCAGCTAGAAATAATTACTGAGGTTTAAAACGAACACGTAGAAGCGATATCCCCACACAGACCGCAGAGACACTGGCATTTTACCGCACATAATTTACACAACCATCCACCTGTCGCCGCGATATAACCGGTCAAACCAACGTCATCGGTAATTCCTCTTCTCTTCTCACACAAAAAACAGACGCAAACCGAGCGTTCAGACCGGGTTGTACATTAACGACGTGGCCGCCATATTGTGAGTGGCATTGTTTTGATTATTGTATCCGCGCGCTCTTGTTCATTTCTGTTCCGAAGAGAGCTAATTAGAGCTCCATTAGCCATCAACAGTTGGGTTTAAATTGGCGCTCGAATTAATTAGAACCTATATACTTTACACAGTTTTAACACGTTTCTTAATATCAAGGAGGCTCACTTATTGCCAGTTTCCAGATTTTACATTTTTTGTCATTTTGGTCAATTCCATGGCCGCAACCTCTTCCAAAATGGCTGTGCATCACTGCACAAAGTAAGGTCCATAAAGAAATGGGTCAGTTTGGTGTGGATGACATTGAATGTTCATTGGTCTGCATAGAGTTCTGACCGCAAACTGATAGATAAGTGGTTTTCAATCCTGCTCTGTCCTACACGTTTTAGATTTCTCTCTGCTCCACCACACCTGACTCAAACAATTGCATTACCTCCTCAGCAGCCATCAGGCGCTGCAGCGGCCTCTTCATCACATTTAAGTCAGGTGTGTGGAAGCAGGGAAACACCTAAAACATGCAGGACAGTGGGTCCCGAGGACCGGGATTGAAAATCGATGCACACCTTTGGGATGCATTTGAGTGGAGACAGAACATCAGTGTGTAACCCCAGTGTTACAGAGGGTGTGTTTTTTTTTTTCGTTAAAAAGGAACCTATTCTGTTAAACCATCCATGGTCTTATATAATTCATAATTCCTGTATGATACAGTTTGTTTATTCCTCATGTGCTATGCATTTAAATAAGTTGCATAGATTTACTTTATCTGTATTTCATTTAAAAGAGCAAGAAACAGAAACAGGATGAAAATGTTATAAGTGTGCTGTATAAACCTGAGTGTATGAGTTAAAAAGGTCATGCATGCCAGAGGGACACTTCATTGGCTGGGAATGCACCGGAAGAACGGGGGAGAGGGTGGAGTTAAGGAGGCAGGATACGAAAAGAGAGGAAGTTCGTTTTTGTTTTTCCTTCGGTGTGCGGTCCTGTT
This sequence comes from Fundulus diaphanus, assembly GCA_037039145.1. Lineage (NCBI taxonomy): Eukaryota > Metazoa > Chordata > Actinopteri > Cyprinodontiformes > Fundulidae > Fundulus > Fundulus diaphanus. The sequence goes on along the minus strand of CM073143.1, from coordinate 23,864,590 downwards.
TTTTCTCTGCGAGGTGAGAGTAAAAGAAGGTAGAAAAAGAGACATTTTGCTCGGAGGGAAAACGGGTGACGGAGAACCACGGTGTTTTCTATCTGCTCTGCGGGCATAGTTGCATTGAGTATAGTTTATATGTTCGCCGAGTGAACGAGCCTCAACCCAGCGCGGGACCGGCCCAGAAAAGTTAGCCACTGCCAGATGCGGCTCGTAGCTACTCAAGTTAGCGCCCTGGTTTCCGAACAACCAGTGGTTCCACTGAAGTAGCCGGCGTGGGAGCAACGCTGCCCGGATAGCGCCCTGGTGGCCAGGAAAGCCAGAGGCTCCTCCGGCGACGAGGGAGGGACTTCATCAGCCGCCCGGTCGGACCTCTCGTGCGGCTAGGACACAGGGTTTTCCCCGTTTCACTGGAAGACTGGGACTACGGTACTGTGAGTAAAGGACCGTTGGAGAAGGACTATTTCTTCAGCTAAACCAGTTAACAGGCCTGCAACGATTTGTTTTGGGATATTTTCTTTTATGTGCCGGCTATATTTTTTTTTTGTACCTGCGCAGGTGTTTTTGAAGCTTTTGTGTTAGTGTGGCCACCCGTTTTCTGTCAGGTTCAGATGTGATCTGCCGTTAGTGGCTAAAGAGTACTTTCTGTACTGTGGGGGGGATTTATGAGGAAATGATCGTTGGTGTTATTTGGTGTGTTTAAAATAAATGTTTATTTGAAATATATATATGCCTGAATTTTGACCACTCACTGAATAGTTCCATATTTTGAGGTATAGCTACAGAGAACCCACCACGCTTAAGTGATCATAGGACATGATTTGGGTTACATAAAATGGCGACGAGGATGGGATTGATTTAAATAAATAAAAAAATAATAAAAAAAATTACAGTGAGTGGAGTAGTGTGCAGACTAGACTAGTTGAAGCCGAACCAAAGTAGTTGTTGCACAAACTTAATAAGACAACAGTAACAATGTCATTTCTGCTGAACTGGTGCCAGGGAGAAGGGGTAGACCCAGCTCATGCATTAATAGTCAAAAGTGTTCCTAAAGATGCCCTTAATAAAGTTATTGAGGGCCATCTGAACGCTATTAAGTGTCTTGGACGTGTCAAAGTGAAAGGGCGGATGTTTGATCCCGAAACTCAGGGCCTTGTTGTGCTATGTGTATGTAGCGAGACAGTGAACAGCGATGCCATTCCCCCAGAAGTGAGGCCTGAAGAGGGAGATCCATGGCAACTGAGTATACCCATTGACTTAAGTGCTCTACCAGGGGTTACCCCTGGCACCCCCATAACTATGGTTACCGACTCAGATGCTGGAGTAGCAGGTACCCCTGATACCTCCAGTCCCAGTGACCCACATTTCACCGCCCTTCTTAAAACAGTGGGGGACATACTTGAGAAAGTCCCTAGGCCAATTGCCCCAGAGAATACAGCTTTTCGAAGGTTGCGTCCCTTTTCGGGGACTGCACCTACCCCCAACGGAGAAGAGAACCTCGATACTTGGCTTATGCAGGCCCGCTTAATGGTTGATGAATGTGAGTGTTCAGACAGTGAAAAGCGCAAACGAATTATTGAAAGTCTCAAGGGTCCAGCACTGGAAATTGCACAGGCTGTTAGGTCCAGCGATCCCCACGCCACTCCCCAAGATTATCTGGGAGCTTTGGAACAAGCATTTGGTTCGTCTGAGTCGGGGGAAGATCTATACTATGCTTTCCGGGCGTTACGACAACGTTCAGGGGAGCGACTCTCTGATTTTTTGCGACGTATGGAACACGCCCTGACTAAAGTAGTGTTCAGAGGCGGGGTGATGGCATCACAAAGAGATCGTATAAGAGTTGAGCAACTTCTCCGAGGGGCGGTGGAATCTGATTTGATGCTGGTGCAGCTGAGGCTTCGTGAACGCAAAGAGACACCTCCGTCCTTTTTGCAGTTATTAAAAGAGATAAGAGAGGAAGAAGACCAACAAGCTATGCGGCAGAGGCCAGGCCTCTCAGTTACAAAAACGGCTGTTAGGCAAGTACGAGCTACTGATGACGAGCTTAAGCCCCATGATGCGGCTAAGCTAAAGCAAGAGATAGACCACCTTAAGGTCCTTGTAGCTAAGTTGTCTGCCAAAGACTCTGGCCCCAGCCTTTCAGTCATGGAATCTGAAGCTTTGTTAGCACCCCGAAAGGATGTAGTAGGCCATGAGCAGGAAGTGCACATGTTACGTCAATTAAGTGACTTGCAACATCAGATACAGATAATGGCCGTGAGCCAGCGCCCCCCTAACCCCCGAGAATGGAGACCTAGAGATACCAATGAGCATAATAACCGACGAATGACAGGCCACAGCAAAAGTTTACCATCAGAGGGGCCAGGGGACTATTTTTGCTACCGATGTGGGGAGGATGGCCATGTCGCTACGCGCTGTGATGCACCTGAGGATTCAGGTAGAGTTATTACCCGCTTGATTCGGTCGTTGAGAAAACAAAAAGATGGCAGACAAGAGGCATCCTCCAGCCGGGCAGGGATCACAGATACTCATGTAAAGCGCATGTCCAGTCGCAGTGATGAACTTACCCCACCATCTGAAGTGTTACCGGATGGGTTAGTTGGGAGGCCCTCTGTAAGTAAGATCATTGTCGAGGGAACGGAGTGTAGTGCACTCATGGACAGTGGCTCTACTGTCACCATCATTTTTGAGAAGTGGTATAATGAGAATCTGTCGCATATCCGAATCCAGCCCATTTCCAGTCTGTGCATTTGGGGTTTGAGTGAGTCCAGCTATCCATACAAAGGTTATGTGGCCGTTAATGTAAAGTTCAAGGAGGATGGGCCCAGTGAAAAGCCTCGAACTGTACTGGCCTTGGTGTGTCCGGATCCCCAAGGGCCAGACCAGGTACCAATGATCATTGGCACTAATGCTAGAGGTTTCCACCATGAACCAGTGTCCGACCACATGGCCTCGACCTCACATCAGGCCGTGTCCTGGAGGATTGATACTCGTATGGGGGGGCCTGTGACGGGTCCGACGGAACATAGGGTTGGCCAGGTGACATGGACTGGGCCCGGACCACTTAAGTTGTCTCCTGGAGAAGCGCGCATTGCAGTAGGTAGGGCCTCCATCCACACCCCTGGAGCTCCTGGGATATTGGTCCTTGACAACTCCGACACCCTGCCGCAGGGGGTTGTTTCACCCCCCTGTGTGGTCCTCCCAAAAAACCTGGATAAGAGTCATTGTGCTGTGCTGCTACAAAATGTCTCCCTAAAAGAACGGTGCATCTCAAAGGGTACCGTCATTGCTCAGATACATACTGCTGACGTTGTCACCGAGGTAGATCAGGGCCATCCCTCCACTAGTAGCCTCTGTCCCGAGCTATTCGATTTTGGTAGCTCCCCTTTACCCGCAACCTGGAAAAATAGGTTGGCGCAGAAATTGTCTGCCCGGACAAGGGTTTTTTCAGTAGAGGAGTGGGATGTAGGGCTAGCAAAAGGGGTGGAACATGAGATTCGTCTCAGTGATCCTAAACCATTTCGTGAGCGATCCCGACGTATTGCGCCCGCAGATATTGACGATGTGAGGCGTCATTTACAAGAGTTGCTGGCGGCAGGGATAATCAAAGAATCCCGTAGTCCCTACGCCTCACCTATTGTGGTGGCGAGAAAGAAAAGTGGCAAGATTAGAATGTGCATCGATTATCGCACTCTCAATTCCCGAACCATCCCAGACCAGTATACTGTACCGCGGATAGACGATGCATTGGACTGTTTGACGGGCAGCAGATGGTTTTCAGTGCTTGACCTGCGAAGCGGGTATTATCAGATACCGATGCTGGAGGAAGATAAGGAGAAAACCGCTTTCATTTGCCCCCTAGGCTTTTACCAATTTGAGAGGATGCCACAGGGCATCACCGGGGCCCCTGCCACTTTCCAAAGATTAATGGAACGAGTGGTAGGGGATATGAACCTGCTACAGTGCATTGTTTACTTAGATGACATTATCATTTTCAGCCGCACGCTGGAGGAACATGAAGAGCGCCTCCTTAAAGTCCTCGATCGGTTAGAAGAGTTCGGCTTAAAAGTGTCTATCGACAAATGCCAGTTTTGCCAGACGCAAGTCAAATACGTGGGGCATGTTGTGTCTGCCGACGGTGTGTCTACTGACCCCGAAAAGCTCAGGGCAGTTGCCCAGTGGAAACAGCCGACTAACCTCAAGGCCTTGCAGTCCTTCTTGGGTTTTTGTGGCTATTATAGGCGTTTTATTGCCCATTACTCTGCCATAGTTCGTCCACTTACTGATTTGACCAGAGGCTATGCCCCTCCTCAGAGAGGGCGCCCACCAAAGTCCACCCAAGACCAACCCTATATAAACAGGTCTGAGCCTTTCGGGGATCGATGGACTGCCGAGTGTACTGAGGCCTTCATAAAGATAAGGAACTGCCTGACCAATGCTCCAGTGCTTGCCTTTGCCGATCCCAGTAAGCCCTACATATTACATGTAGATGCAAGTTTTGATGGATTAGGGGCCGTGCTAAATCAAGAGTACCCTGAAGGCTTACGCCCTGTAGCTTTCGCCAGTAGGAAACTCAGTGCCTCGGAGAGAAACTACCCAGTCCACCAGTTAGAATTTTTAGCGTTGAAGTGGGCGGTAGTCGACAAATTCCATGACTATCTCTACGGAGCCCAATTTACCGTTAGAACTGACAACAACCCATTAACCTACGTGTTGTCCTCTGCCAAGCTGAATGCTTGTGGGCACAGGTGGTTAGCAGCCTTGGCCACTTACAATTTTGGAATTCAGTACAGACCGGGACGTGAGAACATTGATGCAGACCTGTTGTCAAGAAAGGAAGAAAGGGGTGACGAAGGGGGTGCAGAGGAGGAAGGGTGGATACCACCATCCGGGGTGAAGGCAGTCTGTAAAAGTGTCAGTTTGTCCCATCTCCCGGGAACTATTTCGAGAGGAGTTGACCAACTGGGAGCGTCTCCAGACTGCATTCCCCATGCTTATGTACACCCTACTTGGGTTAGTGCTAAGTCATTGGAACAGCTGAGTGTAAACGACTTACAGTTAGCTCAAGATCAAGATGTGGTCATTAGTAAGGTGAAACGAGCCTTGGCTGGTGGTCGGCGCCCTTATGTCCCCTTACGTGATGATGCTGAGGTTCACTTATTACTGCGAGAGTGGCCCCGGCTAGTTGAGCGGAGTGGAGTCCTGTACAGAACAGTTTGTAAGAGGTTAGGGAGAGAGGTACTCCAGCTTGTCCTCCCAAAGCAGTTTCGCCCCCAGGTGCTAAAAGCGCTGCATGACGATGGGGGGCATTTGGGCATCGAGCGGACTATTGAGCTCACAAGAGACAGATTTTATTGGCCTAGGATGGCCGCGGACATTGCCAGTTACATACATAACTGCGGGAGATGTGTAACGCACAAATCCCAGCCCCACCGAACAGCTCCTCTCCACCAAATGACCAGTAAGGGCCCACTTGATTTAGTTTGCATTGACTTCTTGTCGATGGAGCCTGATTCTCGTGGTATTGCAAATGTTTTGGTTGTAACAGACCATTATACCCGATATGCTCAGGCTTATCCCACGAGAGATCAGAAAGCCCTAACAGTCGCTAAAGTTTTGCTGGAAAAATTCTTTGTCCATTATGGACTACCTGCCCGAATCCACTCAGATCAGGGCCGCGATTTTGAGAGTAAAATAATCAAGGAACTACTTGAGGTGCTGGGTATCAAAAAATCAAGAACAACACCCTATCACCCTCAAGGTGACCCACAGCCCGAACGTTTTAACCGGACCTTGTTGTCTATGTTGGGTACACTGGACCCAGTGAAGAAGAGGTGTTGGAGCCAGCAAATTGCCGCTATGGTGCATGCTTATAATTGTACCAAAAGTGATGCGACTGGCTACTCCCCGTACTTTCTTATGTTTGGACGGGAAGCACGCCTCCCAGTGGACCTATGTTTCAGTGCTGTGCAGGAGGGAGAAGAGGAAAAGTCCCACAGGAGATATGTGGAGACACTTAGGAAAGACCTGCAAGATGCTTATGAACAGGCTGTGCAGGCAGCCGACAAGAGTCATCAACGCAACAAGCGGGCCTATGATCGGAGGGTTCGCTCTCATTTGTTAGACGTAGGCGACAGAGTACTTGTCCGTGCTTTTGGAGGCACTGGCAAACAAAAACTTAAGGATAAATGGAACTCTGTCCCCTATGTAGTTCAAGAAAAGTTGCCAAACCTTCCGGTGTACCGAGTGAAACCCGAGAAGGGCGCAGGGTTGGTGAAAACTCTGCACCGAGACCACCTGCTACCAGTAGGCTCCCTTGTAAGGTTACCCGAAGGGTCTGATGAGGCTAGGGAAACACTCCACAGTGCGCCGCGGACACGGCAGCAGTGTCAGGCTCAATCAGAAGGAGTGGGGGCTGCTGGTAGTGAGTCAGATTCTGAGGACGACGAATATGCGTATGCCCCTACAGCAGTGACAAGCTATGCACCTTACCCGTGCCCTGATGGGTCGCCACCGTCAGTGAGTGATGGTGGTGAAGTGGGTACCGGCACACCTCAGGCTCCTGATGATGTTGAGGGGATTAGTCAGGAGGATAGTGATGACTTGCAATTAGATCTGGGAAACCATGTTGAGCCAGGGGAGGGTGAATACTGTAACCCGTCCGACGGGGGTGGTGCTGAGATACAATGCATTCCCCAATTTCAAAGTTCTGGGTCCCTCGGAGAGGTCGGCTCTCGCTCAGATGACAGTTTGGGGAGCGGGGAGCAGGCAAGAGATATTGCCCCTCGAGAGGGACGAGTGGTCAAGCCTGTGATTCGTTTCACTTATGATGAACTGGGGAAACCCTCTGACCAGCCATTGGTCATACATCATAAAGGGATGAAAATATGTATATCCCGGGATGGGGAGTTGACAAAGCAGGGTCGAGTGGTTAACTGTTTAACTATTAGTATCTTACCTGATGACAGTTGTTAGTTCAGTCTGATGAGGACATGCAGACCGTTAGAAAGGGGGGAGTGTAACCCCAGTGTTACAGAGGGTGTGTTTTTTTTTTCGTTAAAAAGGAACCTATTCTGTTAAACCATCCATGGTCTTATATAATTCATAATTCCTGTATGATACAGTTTGTTTATTCCTCATGTGCTATGCATTTAAATAAGTTGCATAGATTTACTTTATCTGTATTTCATTTAAAAGAGCAAGAAACAGAAACAGGATGAAAATGTTATAAGTGTGCTGTATAAACCTGAGTGTATGAGTTAAAAAGGTCATGCATGCCAGAGGGACACTTCATTGGCTGGGAATGCACCGGAAGAACGGGGGAGAGGGTGGAGTTAAGGAGGCAGGATACGAAAAGAGAGGAAGTTCGTTTTTGTTTTTCCTTCGGTGTGCGGTCCTGTTTTTTCTCTGCGAGGTGAGAGTAAAAGAAGGTAGAAAGAGACATTTTGCTCGGAGGGAAAACGGGTGACGGAGAACCACGGTGTTTTCTATCTGCTCTGCGGGCATAGTTGCATTGAGTATAGTTTATATGTTCGCCGAGTGAACGAGCCTCAACCCAGCGCGGGACCGGCCCAGAAAAGTTAGCCACTGCCAGATGCGGCTCGTAGCTACTCAAGTTAGCGCCCTGGTTTCCGAACAACCAGTGGTTCCACTGAAGTAGCCGGCGTGGGAGCAACGCTGCCCGGATAGCGCCCTGGTGGCCAGGAAAGCCAGAGGCTCCTCCGGCGACGAGGGAGGGACTTCATCAGCCGCCCGGTCGGACCTCTCGTGCGGCTAGGACACAGGGTTTTCCCCGTTTCACTGGAAGACTGGGACTACGGTACTGTGAGTAAAGGACCGTTGGAGAAGGACTATTTCTTCAGCTAAACCAGTTAACAGGCCTGCAACGATTTGTTTTGGGATATTTTCTTTTATGTGCCGGCTATATTTTTTTTTGTACCTGCGCAGGTGTTTTTGAAGCTTTTGTGTTAGTGTGGCCACCCGTTTTCTGTCAGGTTCAGATGTGATCTGCCGTTAGTGGCTAAAGAGTACTTTCTGTACTGTGGGGGGGATTTATGAGGAAATGATCGTTGGTGTTATTTGGTGTGTTTAAAATAAATGTTTATTTGAAATATATATATGCCTGAATTTTGACCACTCACTGAATAGTTCCATATTTTGAGGTATAGCTACAGAGAACCCACCACGCTTAAGTGATCATAGGACATGATTTGGGTTACAAGTGTATGGCTACACCGTACGTGTGCTTCTGAAGGACGGTCAAAAACTCCCATAAACACACTCCAGAACCTTGTGGACAGCCTTCCCAGAAGAGTTGAAGCTGCTATAGCTGCAAAGGGTGAACCAACATCATATTGAACCCTGTAGATTAAGAATGGGAGGGCACTTAAGTTCATATGCGAGACAATGCAGGTGAGCAAATATTTCTGGCAATATAGAGTATTGTTCCAAGTTAACCATCATTGTTTTTAATCCGTACATATTAGATCTATTGTTTATTCAGTGGCAATTAACAGAAAATATAATCTCAGGCAGTTTACAAGACAAACTGTTCAAATTTACAATTATAGAATAAAAATCAAGTTTGAACGCAGCTTCTAAACATTTTTTATTGAATAGACTTAACATATTAACCAAAGTACTCTTGATTTTAATACACATATTTTTTCCCAGATCAAATAAAACATGTATCTTTAAATAAAGAGATGATGGAAAAATGTAGTAGAGGCCAACATTTGTTCTATGACCAAAATCAAAAATAAGGAAGAAGTCAAAACAGAAACAAAAGTAAAATTTGGATAAAACTGCTCACATTTTCCATTTGTAAAAAAAAAAAAAAAAAAAAAAACTTTCAGTTTTATATTTACACTATATTTACATTTTTACTTTCACTATGCTGGTTTGTTCTTAGCATCATGAAAAGGTTAATCTTTGAAACATTATAAAGCAGATACTGGACAACATAAAGCTGTATACAATAGTATTGGTATAAATTTCTACATGATAGAAAAATAGATCCCAATATCATGGTCTGGTTTTCCACCACCATAGAACCCAGTCAGAGCCACGTCATTATAAATGTCTCATTCATTTATTGTTCAACCCTCCCTTTGCTTTTTCTGTGTTTTGTGAAGGATCGAAGTGCATGGAGACAAATGAACCACCCGAGTTATATTATTTTCCCAAATGTCCTTGCAAACAGATACTATAATATCACCATCTTATTTTATCAACACTGTTTTAAACCAGCAGCTGGAAAACAAGACTTGAACACAGCTTTTAGGGCAAGATTTATTAACATTACCTGGTGAAACTTAAAGACCAACAGTGTTAAAGAACTGCATTGGAGATGTGTCTGGATTCAGGGGAATTAATCAGGTTGTTAGCATAGGTGTAGGCAGCGCATAAAGCTCCTGAAGCTATGTTGAGAGATTTCAAAATAAACTGTGGGAAGATAAGAGACAGTATCAATAAATCTGATGTTACCCTGGCATTTTATTCTTTCAATCACTGCTTTTTCAATGTTTTTGTGTCTTTAAAAAAAACAATCTTCTAGACCAGGGGTGTCAAACTCATTTTGGTTTAGGGGCCGCATACAGCTTAATCTGATCTCAAGAGGGCCACACGAGTAAACTCATTGCAAGATTAAATAGAAGTAATAAAAGTGGACTTGTTGTTGATTTTTATATTAAATGAATTTCACTTTTACACAATATATTATGAATAACCTCAGCGTTTTTAAGAAAAGTATGTGCAATTTTAACAATACTTTTACTCAGTTAAACATTTACTTAAGTGCATTATGCATAAGAACTGATCACAGTGATTGTACAATGTTGAAAAACATTTATTCACATTTTTTGGAACTTAAAAACACTGTCCTGCATGACAAAATACATCAAACAGATAAAAATGAAGAAATGATTTAAAATAAATTTTCCACATCTGAAGCTCAGTGCTACCATCTGCTGATTAAAACACAGCGCCCCTCGTGGACAATATAGGAACTGCAGATTTTCAATTAAACGAAGTACATGTTTTTTTCAATAATTGTTTTATCATTCTCTTCCTTTTATCTCCTCTTTCTTTCACCTTTTCTTTTTTTCTTCCTGTTCTTCCTTTCATCTCCTACTTTCCCATTGTAGTGTCCATATCGTTTGAGATATTCCCCACATGAATCATAATAAAACTATTCACATTCATAAATCAAGCGAAGCACTATGGCAAAAGCTTTACTGCTCCACTGGTGAAAGTCAAATCTGATGAGCTCTTTTTGGCATTAAGACAACAATTCTTATTGCCACATTGCCAGACAGGACACTGAAAAAAAAATTATTATTTTTTTTTAATAATGATGATGCATTTAGCCACCGGGGGCCGTATGTTTGACACCCCTGATCTAGACAAACCAAAAGCAATCTAAACTGCACAACTTGGCTGCTTTTCCCTATGAGCCCACCTCTAGCTCCTGATGAAAGGGGTTCTTTGGCTTTGGCCCAGCAACCAACTTGGGCTGGGAAGGCTTCAGTTTTTGGGGGGGAAACTGAAAGAGCACTAGAACCAGAGCCGTCACTTACCGACTGTGCGAACCGTGCAACCGCATACTAGAGGGCCTCACGCCTGAAATGTTTTATTTCATTTTTATTAAATAAATGCATTTGTTATATATAATTGTGTCTGTTTCCATCAAGGACATATACAAAATGTAAAAGAAAATCCGACAAATTTAGCACGTTGTTATTGTTGCTATCATTGACATATCAATGGTTGCTATGTCATTACGCCTCTCCGAGGAGGGAAGAGGGGGAAAGCCAACATGTCAGCTGCAAGAGACCCCGACCGATTTCGCAAGCACAAATCTGGTTCTGAGAAAAAAAAAAGGGAGGAATTAAATAGGTCACTACGGGGATCGCTGGATAGATTTATCAACACTTCCAGAGATGCGATGGCTGGGCTGATGCCCATAGCGCGTCTATCTTCCTACACAGAAGCAGAGCCTAGCGGGGTTCAACAACAAAAGTACTGCAGCAAAGGCACAGAGGATCACGATGAAGTCCGAGGTGAGGCAAAAAGAGAGTAGCTGTACTTGACAAATATTTTATGATGAGGCTAGAGTGACCAGAGGTCCCGATTTGTACATTTTCCCTTCTAGTCCCAAACTGAAAGAATGTCCCGCATTTGATTTGGGATTTTTTCAGCGTTTATTTCGTAACGGATAGGAGAACAAGACAAACTATCAGTTTTTGCTAGAAATATTTTAATTTAGGCGTAAAAAATTATGATATAAAGGGGAATTTTATGGAATTTCAGAAATCCTCTAAAAACGGATTTGGGTCTGAAATAGAGAAGGCACGCTGCAGGCCTCGTCAATGAGAGCTGCGTCGGCTGTCGATCAAAATATGCAGCAGGGTCTCACCTCATGGGCAGCAGCGAGCCAGGACGCTCGTAAGATAAAATTAAAAATGATTTTGACGCATACACAACATTAAGGAAAGTACGTCAAAGTAGAGACAACGCTGCTACAAAGACTGGGGAACGGTTTCTAAATTGGTGAAGTGAGAGACAGAGGATTTTCTGAGAGCTTTTTGTGAAGTTTACCAAAGTTATTTTTCATTTTCACACGGAGAAGAGTCGAGAGCAAGACTGTAGAAGTGAGTCGCACAAGAAGAACATAGCCGAAAAAGACCTCTGCTGAACTATGGACTCGTTTTCACTCAAAGCCAAAAATATCTGCCAGACACAAAAGGTTCAGAAGCCCTTAAAGAGCATTTAAAGTTACGCAGAAGTTTAATAACGTGTTTCTAATAAGCTTTAAAAAGTGTTGATCTTTAAAAGCTCAGAGTAAATAAACCTGGCCAACGAGGAAGAACAATGGCGGTAATTTGTAGAGTAATTTTAAGAGGAAAAACTTTACAATAAGAAACGGTTAAAGAAGTGGAGACAGCACGAACAGGGGCTCTACTTTTGATACACTAAGATATGGAGGTAAGTTACGTTATTTTTTTGCTCTGGGTTTCCGTCACCTTGGTCTCTGACTGGCTATATGCCACAGTTAACAGGATGCATGCTCATTTGTCCACAAAAAAACCCTCCACATGTAGGATATTGGGCCATAGACAATCCAACATGTTGAATATTCCCGATTTGAGGTCGGAGGGGTCCAGACGTCCTTCCGATCAGACCAGAGCACTCTTAACACACACGGCAGGATCATCTCATGAGATTATCTCAAGAGCTGTCCCTTCTGACAATCATCAAGATTGCCGGAAAGGGGAAGATTGGGGGAAAAATCGGGCTAATTATTCTGCTGTGTGAACCGGGCATTAAGCACTGGAACCAGATTGGAGGGAAAGGCCCCACTGAAGATGTATAGAACTGTCAATGCAGCACAAAGTTAAATACATTTAATTATTTATATGTAATGATTTTGCGAAAGCAACCATTGGCACAGACAAAGCTTTCCCTTTTCTAACCAATTATTTTAAGTGCCCTTACAGACTAATTTGGAGTCAGCGCAAGCCGAGTATAACCAAATCAATATCAATAACAAATGGAAAATGTCTAGTAGTCCACTTGGCTGTCAGGACACAAAAGGGGGAAAAAAATGAACTTCACTTTAATAGAACATCGTCATCAAGCAAGCCCTTTAAAGCAAACCTCAGAAGTTTATGTTTGCACGCCAATAAATGTTTCCAGAAGGCAGAGTAAATCTCTGGTATTTCTTGTCTTTGGAGTGCTCACTTCATATAATGTAAGTTTTCAGGTTTCAACACAAGCAAAAGCAAAAACAGTAATGTAATAAATTACTCATTTGTATCCGCGTGCTTTTTAAAACCATGAAATCCTTAGAATAATGCCAGCAGACCTAGCATATAGGCAAACAAGTCTGCTGATTTATTTACATACATACACAGCATCGCTCGCTTTTAACGCAAGCGTCTAATAATATAAACAGTTTAGATGATACTCATATCTGCAGTTCATAGAGAGCAATCCTGTTCCAATGTTACAGTTGCAGCATGACAGTATCAAGACCTATATTGCACCCTTTGGTGAAGTTGCATCATGTTTTTATATGTAGATGGTAGGGCTGTCCATAAAAATCGATGCAAAGATTAATATAGATGTTTTTAAAAATGATTTAATATCGATATTCTGGCTTTCAATATCGATATACCTCCCAACCCCTAGGGGGCGTTATTAAAGCACGTCATTACTGTTCACAGCGAGGCCGACAGAATTTTAGAAGCGTCTTTGTCCTTAAAATCAGACGTTTGGGCACATTTTTGGTTAAACACATTGAACCAAATGCACTTTATTTTCCTGTTAATTTATCAGTGTTTAATAAATTGAACATAAATATAATATTTGGCTGGTTTTCTTGATTGAATGACTTTGGGCATTAATTTGAAAATAATAAATATCGATATTGGAGTCAAATCAAATCAAGCTGAGCTATATCGACATCGTATTGTATCGTGAACTATGTATCAAGAATCGTATCGAATCGGCTCAACCTAGATGATACCCAGCCCTAGTAGATGGTAGCAGCAGCTGATTTACAAAACTAAGCTGTTTGGCTTGTTGACAAGGACCCACTTCCTGAACAGCTCCCGTCTTATGTCCGCCCTCGACTCGGCAGCCCGTCTGTTTGCAATACACAAAAATCAGCCAACAAATACCAACCACAAAATATGCATTCAACGTTTACACTAACTGAAGTGGTTTATCCAAGTTTTGGCTATTTTTGGGGAGATATACTGTATCAAGATTTAATTTTAAAATCATATTGCCCACTCCATTAAAAAGGCAGTTTCTTAATAGGCCACATTTTACGGTTGATCTGCTCTAGATTTCTGTATTATATTTATCATCATATTAAGGCTTTTAGTCCTTTAACTATTTTACTTTTTATTGAGAAATTTCAGTTACATTCTTAGAGATTTTATAGTTATGAGTGTCTGCTCAGTGAAATAATGCTTTGGCCTGTCTGTTGGATGAAATGAGTAAAAGATAATTCATCTAATGTCAGGATTTTCCTCGTTAGATGCAGCCATCGTGAACACTCATGTGTCTCTTCAGATTCCCTTGTTGTGAAAATGCTTTACTGCAAACATTACAAACAAACGGTTTTTCACAAGTGTGAACACGCATGTGTCTCTTTAGACGATCTTGTTGAGAAAAGGCTTTAGTGCAAACGCTGCAAACAAATGGTTTCTCCCCTGAATGGACTCTCATGTGGTTGTCAAGGTGACACTTCTGAATAAATCTGCTTTTACAGACGTCACAACCAAACGGCCTCTCTTGTGTGTGGACTCTTACATGTCGCTCCAACTGGATTTCCTTAACAAAATGTTTACCACATTCACTGCAGCTAAATGGTGCCGTGTGAACGTCCATGTGTTTTTTCAGATGATGGTGTTGTGAAAACCCTTTATTGCAAACACTACAAATAAATGGTTTCTCTCCTGTGTGAACACACATGTGCCTCTTTAAAGTATCCTGTTGTGAGAATGCTTTACTACAAACACTACAGATAAATAGCTTCTCTGCAGTGTGAACATGCATGTGTCTCTTTAGATTCTCTTGTAGTGAAAATCCTTTACTGCAAACACTACAAACAAACGGTTTCTCTCCTGTATGAACACGCATGTGTCTCTTCAGCACTCCATGTTGATAAAATCCTTTACTACAGAGACTGCAGATAAATGGCTTCTCTCCAGTGTGAACATGCATGTGACTCTTTAAATTTTGTTGTAGTGAAAACCCTTTACTACAAAAACTACAAACAAACATTTTCTCTCCTGTGTGGACACGGATGTGTCTCTTTAGATTCTCTTGTAGGGCAAATCCTTTGCTGCAAAAGCTACAAGTAAATGGTTTCTCTCCTGTGTGAACGCGCATGTGACACTTTAGATGAATCTGTTGTGAAAATCCTTTACTACAAACACTACAAACAAATGGTTTCTCTGCAGTGTGAATTCTTGTGTGGTTTTTAAGCGTTTCTTTTCTTTTGAATTTTGTACCACAGACATCACAAGAAAATGGTTTCTCTTCTGAATGGACCTTTAGGTGCTGCTGAAACAATTTCTTTGCATGAAACTTTCTACCACAATCCTCACAGGCAAATGATTTATCTCCAGTGCGGACTCTCTTGCGGTTCTGGGGAGAACGCTTTTCTTTAAGTGCACAAATATCAGTTTTAAGGTCTCTCTTCCCACTGTGAATCATCATGTGTAATTTAACATGAGTCTTATGTCTGAGTCTTTTGCCACAAATATTGCAACCAAATGGCTTCTCCCCCACACTAATTTCAATATCAGCTGTATGTTTGGAACGCCGTTTTGATATCTTACTTTTTTTCTGAACTGCCTTCTTACTTTCTTGAGAGGAACATACTGGACCCAGGTTTCTGTCTAGTTCTGGTCCTCCACCCTCCACTCCATCAGGGTCTGCTTTTATGTGTGAAGCTGAACGGCTGGTTTGAGCTTCTGTAGCTCTGTTGTCTTCAGATTTGATGTGGTGAAGCTCTGATATCTGAGGTTTCTCCTCATCTTCAATCTTCACAGTTACCAGCTCTCCCTCCTGTTTGATCCAGAGTTCCCCTTCTTCCTCCTTTTGGCAAAGTGCTTCACGATCCAAAATTGAACTGCAGTCATGGGGAACCTCTTCTTTAATCACCAACATCTGATGGACTGAAAATGATAAAACACATGTTTAACCAACGATTTTTGTAAACAAAAGCGACTACCTATCAAAAAAAGTTAATTTTCCTTTTCTTAAATATAAAAAATAGATTTAAAAGATTATTTGTAAAGCACTAAATGGTCTTGGGCTGAGAAACACTTCTGAGTTGCTGCTCAAGTATAAACCTTGTGGACTCCTCAGGTCTTCAGAGACCTGCTTATTCTGTGGTCCCATGGCCAAAACCAAACAAGCAGCATTAAGTTTCTATACCCCTCAGCTCTGGAACAAATTGCCTGAAAACCCGAAAGGCGCTAAATAAGATATGAAATTCCTTTATAGTCCCACAATGGGGAAATTCTGTTGTTTCCTTTAAATCAGGACTGAAAACACATTTGCTCAGAGTCAAAGAAGCTGACGGTTGAACCTTTTGTCCAATCAGTGATGGTTTGTTAAAGCAGGAAATTGAAGATTGGATTAAAATTCAACTTGAACTTAAATTCAACATTTGTAACATAAACCTTTATTTGTGTCATTCTATGTGATGGTTTTAAGTGTAAATTAGGCTCTCTAAGTAAACCTGAAAAGTTATTTTTCCCTTTGGATTGTGTTGTATATTAATAGTGTTGCATAAATAAACATGCCTTGCTGACTACCGGTGCATTCATTTAATTTATGGAAATAATCTACCAAAGTTTTTAACTGAAAAATCTTTAATTTACTTTTTGTCCACTCGCAAAAAATAATTGAAACTTAAATACTTACATTTTTATACTTGTTAAAGAACATGATTAAATTTTCTATTTACCACTTCTAGTGTATTATTTAATGTTGCTGATAGTGGCATGTATTAGCCAGCCTATTGCTGTGAAAGCATCTTGTATTTCTCTGCATGAAATGAGGCAACCCTAGAGAGCGGTGTAAGACGGCTGACCTGTTCATGATACTCAACCCCTGCTAGGAGATTCACAGATATATTTATCACTCTGATTCTTCCCATGGTCTAGCCACTCTTTAATAACTTCCAGAGTTAATTTGCTCCAATCCACACAAACCTTATCGTCACTTACTGAGATCTTTGTCATCTTGTTTCTGCTGCAGTTCTGTTGAGGAAGGTGCAGGTCTGGGGGGCTCCAAACTGAGTCCTCCAGGTTCCTCTGCTTCAATCTTCATCATCCCAGACATCCTCTGTACACCTGGGATTCTCCTTTTCACAGTCCTGGTTTGAAACCTTCACATGTTTAGTAGACCAGCAGAGGAAATTAGAATAGCTCTACAACCCAAAATCTTTAAATTTGAACAAAATACACCAGCAATTAAAACAGTATGGCTTTGCCAAATAAGAGCTAGGGTGTTGAATTGACACACAAAAGAAAATCAGATATATAAAAATGTGCATAAACGTGTCACCGCACAGGCTGACTTGATCAATCTGGATTTGTGGGAAATAATGCTTAGGTTGACGTGTATATTTGCCTCCCTGTCCTTGACTCTAAATCACTGATCTCTATTTATTCACTGGATTGCTAATCGCCCGCTGTTAGAACAAGTCGCTTTGAAGCCACCAGCCGCCATATTGGTACTCCCTATTTTCCCCCAGTAACTAGTGAATATGTGCGCTACAGCATCGAATAATGAGGATTTTCTCATGTTCAGGGGGGGCTTAAAACTTTTAAAATGTCAAATGCCATATACTTTTATGTTATGTTCTAAAACCATCAAGTACTGAGAAAGTCATGTGCTGAAATATTTAGCATTATATATATATATATATATATATATATATATATATATATATATATATATATATGAATAACATGTAAAATATTTCACCACATAATTTCCTAGTAGTTGATAGTGTTAGTACATCCACTGACTGTAGAATTACTTGTGAAACGTTTTCACACAGCCAGAAAACTGCTTGTTGTTGCAACCAAATCCTATGGGATTCTGTGAGAGTAGGGAGTAGCAAGATGGCGGCCAGTGACTTCAGTTTTTCGGACAAAAAAATCAGCACTCCAGTGTATAATATAGCTCAGTGCTCTAAATACGTACACCATGTGTCCAAGTGTGTCCAAATAACCATGGCAACAGCGCTGTCAGACAGTGACAGACGCTTCGGGGGACATTTGAAGTGAATGACAGCAAACCAAGAGCTTCTTGAGCGTCATCAGCAACTCATTAAAGAAACTGGCTGTTTCAGTGAAAAGGTTTGTCCTCACAAACACGTGAAGTTCTTTAAATCTTTAAAATGAGTCAGGTTCATGAGAATAATTATAATTATTATGATGGTGTAGCGGAATCCTGAGGTGGATTATGGCAGAATGAGCGCAGTCATAAATTACATTCAGCTCCTCGCTGCAAATGATCCTCGGTTCAGGGAGCTTTTATGTATCTGAACAACATATGGTTGAGGTCGTCCAATACATCTGGCTTAGGACGGCTCAGGGTTGACTGTGAAACAACTGAGCTGTCAGTCGGCTCCCTAACTCTGACTCCAATGCGGTCTCTGCAGTTTACATCTGATTAAGTTGTCTCCATCATTTTTGAAGTATGTTACCTTATTGTATGAAGCTAAATATGATTATTTTTTACATGGATTTATACCATAGAAGCTCCAACTCACGATGCTCCTTAAGTTAAATAAAACAGATTGAAGTTATATTTCAACGTATTTAGGTAAGCTTTAGTACTATGTGGTTTGTTGTTGTGGATTGAAAAGGTTTGTTTGGCTGTTGCTGATTTTCACGGCAGGTCAAAAGTTTGCATGGATTTCCGCACACTTTCAAAAAGGGGAGATGTTGCACCGTAGAAAATATGCCCCTGTCCTAACTCAAATTTGAAATGAGGTAAACCTATTTCTCAGTTTAAACATTTACTTTATCTATTTTCTGCAGTGAATAAAATATTGGCACAAGTGATAAAAGTATTTCAGGTTTCCTTTTGTTCAAATCTAGAGAAGATCTTAACTTTTCTAGAATTCAGGTAGTACTTTACTTTTTGTCCCCTTAGGCCAGGGGTCTACAACCTGTGGCTCTGGAGCCGCAAGTGGCTCTTTGGACCTTCCACAGTGGCTCTTAATAACTTTGGCTACAAATTATATTTTTATTATGGTATTTAAATGTAATAATGATAATAAATGCAGGTTTTGGCAATTTTTTCTTGGACTAATTGCTTTTCATTTTCACAACAGAATGCTAAAAGTGCCAGTAATATTTACTTTTAAATCAATATTTTTTCATTATGTTGGAAACTGTGATTTTTTTTTTTTTTTACATTATTATCCACAAATATCAACATCTCATTCATCTTCTCTTTTAAACCTCAAAATAGACATTAAAGGGTGTTTCTTTAACGATGACAACATATTTCCTACAGTAGATCTTTATCACAAATTCTAACTTGTCTTTTCAGGTGGACTGTAGGCAAAATGGCTCTTTAGACTGTAAAGGTTGCAGGCCACTGCCCTTATGAGAACATATTTGTTCATTGAATGAAAATAATTTAAAATCTAAATCTGCCAGGTGTTTGAAAATTTTTGGTCTTAATTGTGCATACTGTGAAAAACCTGCAAACACTGTACATTAAATTCTAGACTGTCTTTTTACCCAATGACTGCTGGAAATAGGCACCAGCCTTCGCATGACCCTGCCAAGGGTAAGCGGGTAGAGATGGTGGATGGATGTGATGTTAGTTTTGCTCTAACAAAAGCCTATTTGACTATTTGAAGACAATATACCTTTTTTAAACTGAAATAATTGTTTACCTACCTAATCACCAAAAATCTATCGATTTAATGATTGAGCACATGACTAATTAGCCAGCACAGAGTCTGGTTTTAGACATTAAAATTAGTTTAAGTGTATATTTCAGAATAAAATATGTTTCCCTTGGAAATTCATTTAAGAGGAATATGTGGTTTAAAGCCAGGTTGTGCTGTTGCTATATTTGGTCAGAATATTATATTCTATAATAAAGAGTCTGACCTTTTGCTTTATTATTATGTTTTTGTTTTGTTGTTTGGGACAATTTAATCTTGCTGTGAAAATGTTTTGTTTTTGTTGTTGTTGTTTTTTTGCTATAGCTCATAGCAATACTTCATTAACATTTGAAATCAAACGTATGTTTCTGATTTGGGGACCATTTTCCAAAGTAACTGGAGGGAGATAAACGTTACCCAGCATTTCAGCCTTTAAAACAACATGATAGCGACAAAAAAAAACATAATCTTGAAACGTTCATTAAATGCTTTCTCAGGTGAGTTGACTTGTTTTAAGGTGTAAGTCTTGTGAAAATGTTGCCAACATACCTACAGTAGCTGTCCCCAGTCCCTCGGTCCTCGGCTCAACCAGCCTTGGGGGAGGCGTCCACAGGGGGTGAGGTCTTCCACGCACCTATGTCTCACACCTATGCAGTCTGGACTCGTCTTGTAGCTCCAAACTGTGGACTTTTAAAAGCCCAAACAGCTGAATTAATGTCTCAACACGTCTCTGTTGTTAGCTGCTGAAGCTCCACCGAGTCCATTCTGTTTGCTACAGAAGGCTAATTACAGCCTGTATCGCAACTTTTGGCTAGAAATAATCACAGAGGTTCAAAACCAGCAAGCAGAAGCCGCATCCTCACAACGTCTAGACGTCACAGTCTTAATATTATATATTAATATTTCACACACAAAACAAGTTTTTTTTTTTAGCCATTCAAGCTAACACAGAGGAATTCCTGGTTGCTTCCTCGCTTCTTCTTCTTTTCTTTTGTTTGGCGGATTGCAAACAACTTACAAGTGCATACCGCCATCTGCTGTACAAGTGTAGCCTTATAAATTCCACTATATTCTATTTTTTAATTTTGTGTTATGTAAAAATAAAAACAATGCTTTAATAATGACCCTAATTTCCTCCCTATCCCCATCTGTCCCTAAAAATTCATTTAATACTCCATTATCTCCCTGTTTCCCTTATTACTTCCCTCATACTCTCTTCTTCAACTGCATATTTATAGCACTTCATCAAAACATGATCCACATTTTCCTTTCTTCCACAACCCTCACATGTATCATTATTCCTTTTCCCTAGTATAAACAAAAACTCATTCAAGTAGGTATGACCAATTCTTAGTCTAGTGAAAATAACCTCTTCGCTTCATCTTCTTTCCCCATAATTTTTAATATTACAGATTCTTAAACTATATATAATCTTCTTCCTTTCTCATCTTCATCCCATATTTTTTGCCATCTTTCTGTTTCTTTCTTTTTAATTATTGATTTACCTTCCCCTTTCCCAAATGGAAGCTGAACCATTATATCCTTTCCCAAAGCCTTTTTAACTCGCTTATCTGCTGTTTCATTTCCTCTCACCCCTTCATGTGCCGGTACCCAACAGAACTGAATGTCTATTCCACACCTAAATAACCTGAATTAACTCTGATGAATTTCTAAGACATGGTCTTTCCTATAGTTTCCTTTTGATTGAATACTTTCTATCACTGCTTATGAATCTGTGCATATCACCACCCTGTCCGGTCTAACCTCCTCCACCCACTGTAAACTAATAATTATTGCAACCATTTCTGCTGTGTATACAGACAGAAGGTCCGTTAATATTTTACAGATACATATATTAAACCCTAGAATGTATATCCTTATTCCCACATTCCATTTGATTTTTTTGAACCATCTGAGTACATTTTTAAATACCTATAATACAATTGTCTAATATATAAGCAAGTTTTTACCCCAACTTCATTATGTTTCCATTCTCTTTTCATTTCATGTATTTCTAAGTCAACTTTTGTTTCTGGAAACAACCATGGTGGCACAGCACTAATTGGATTATTATTAGAGAATGTCTTATCATCTAACTCATATATTTTTGCCCATTCATTTCCTGTTCAGCCAAAGCCATTTCTTTTAAATCTGGAGTATTCCCAACAGTTCTTTAATATGCTTGTTGCTGGGTTTTCTTGTCTACTACTTTTAACTCTTATCCAGTACAAAAGTGATATTTTGACTTGTCTCTCTAATGGAGTCTCTCCAGTCTCTACTAAAAGAGCGTTAATGGGGGTAGTCTTAGTTGTTCCAGTACTCTATTTGTAATGCACTTTATTGCAATTTATATGCTAATTGTAATGTTAATTTTGCTGCTGCTCCATATACCAAACATCTATAGTCTATTGCTGATCCCATAAGAGGCCTATACATATTCAGCAGCGACTGCTTATCAGCCCCACAATCATTCCTAGCACGGCTTTCATGAGGTTTATTACATTCTTGTGTTTTGTTTCTAACTGCTTAATATGTATTTTCCTTGTATATTCTTTCCTTTAATTGTTGCTTTTGGAATACTAAGTTCTGCAGCATTTAGTATATGTTCCGTTACCTGTTTAGTGCATTCATCAATATTCCCTTTAATTCACTAAGTGACTTGTTTTTTCACATACTTTTAAAAGTTTGCCATTTAGCTTTATTGAAACACCATCTTGTTAATTTGATTTCACCTTGTCTAAATAAATTATGTTTAATCGTGCTATCTGGAAAGTGATCACTTCCTAGCGTGGACTCTCCCCTCACACCCCACTCACATGAACTAACAATTGAACTGGATACTAAATTTAGATCAAGGTTGACATAGACCTTTATGTATGTCAATTCTTGTTCCCTGCCCGTTATTAAGGGACACCAGTGACCTTTCATCCATCATTTCTTCCACTATTCTACCATTATTGTCTGTCTGTCTGCTTCCCCATAGGCTATTATGTGCATTGAAGTCACCACACCAAATTTCTCTCCTCGTTATTGCTCCTAAAATTGTATTAAATACTTCACTTTCTAACTTTTTACATGGGTTATAATAGTTGAGTTTCTTAATATTTCCAATTTTTCTAAGTTAAATATTTCTACACTGACACATTCATACTCTTCAGGTACATGATTTCCTTTATATGCCAATCCATTTTTAATGAAGGTTGCACACCTTCCTCCACTGCTATTGTTACTTCTATCTTTTCTGATTGAACTATATCTGGGAATTTTAAAATCTAAAGATGTTTTAACCAAGTCTCCTGAACACATATAACATCTGGAGCTGTTTCAAATTCATTTACATATCTGTTAAGTTCTTGACCATTTACTATGAGACTTCTAGCATTACATTGAAGTATATGTATGACCATTTTTTTTATTTATTTTCTTTACCATTTCCTATTGAGCTCAAAAGAATGTGAATTTGACCAGCTTGGACGTCTTTCATGTCAAGAAACCTTCTTGCTGCTTCTACAATCGTCTTTATTTGATCACTTTTCTTTTTTATTTGCACTGTAACTTTAATGATGTGACAAATAAATGCCACAAAGTTCTCTTTTTTCACCATCAACATGTTTTCATCTAGGTTACATTTTTGCTTACATGCATTATGTTCATTTGTTGAATTGAAAATAGTTTGCTTCTGCTTGTGAATCATTGCTTTTCTGACTTCAATCTCCTTGATTTGTTTCTCTATGAAACCTTCTCTGTTACCTTTTACTTCCTCTCTGCGTAGACAAAGAAATATGAGCATCCGGGTCGTGCCTTGATGTCGCTGCCATACTGTGAGTGGCATCAATGGCTATCACTGTGCCAAACAGCATTTGGTGAAGGTTTATGTCTGTAGGGTTGGTATAATTTAAGTCTGTATAAATTAAAGGATGTGGGATATTCCCAGAGGTAAAACAAGGTACGGTAGCGTGCATTTTGTTCCACATTGTTGGTTCCGTCTTACTGTGATGTACAGATATTGCTCACACTTCTCTTAATGATTACCATTACAAGTAGTTTAATGAAAATATTGTGTATCAAAATTAGTTGAATGCAGCTTCTGCAGAATGTCTCCAACAGCAAAAAAAATACCTTTAGTTTATTTATATAGTACACATTACACAAAAAGTCATCTCAAGGCCATTTACTCTAATTCATGGTTAATCACATGAAATCTAATTCAGTAAGCATGTTCAATACACAATTAACATATGATAGTAAACTTTGTATAAATATATTCAATATAAAAACATGTTTTACAAGGTAAAATGTAACTCATTTTTTAAAGTTGGTGAGCAAGAAATACCGTGCTGCCAGCCAGACGTATCAAAGATGTATTATTATTAAAGGAAATAGTATCTTTTTGCTGCCATGTCCAACTGAGGCCATATTCAGCTCAGAAAAATCCCATTAATCTCAGCCTGCTTGCAGATCTTCTTCCAGCTGACTGCAGACATCTGGATTTAGCCTTTGAATGATGTCTGAGCTAGAGTTTGTCCGACTTTATTTTCATATAAAATGTATTTCTAACTTAGCCCCCAAATATTTCCTTAAAACATTCATACCCGATATTTTTCTTGTGAATATGTATACATTTTAACAAAAGATTGGTGGTGCAAATAAGCATGGTATAAACCTTAGGACCAAAGTACGCAATTCAGCCTGCCTCCAGTGAAACAAACAGTTGCAACAAGAGGAAAAGTTACAACATTTAAAAGAAAAAAAAAACTAATTTGAATTTCCAGGTACCGTCTACTTACTTTTATGACTTTTCATATTCTGGTTCTATTTCTTTGCACCAAACACCTAAGGCGTTTCTTGAATCCATTTCAAATTGTTGCCTCTACTTTCCTGCCAAAAAAGCACTTGCGTTTGTGGTTGAAGCCATTAAAATGATGTTAAATCAGCCTACTGGATTTGATTCATCAATAACTGATTGGCTAGGTTTGACATACCTTTTTAAACTTCCAAATTTGTATGTGCGAGTAGTGGTGATCTAATTGGATTATTTTTATTAGCAGCTAAACGTCATCTGATTTAATTTGATTAATCCAAGTTGATCTTTTACACTTAGTGGGAAATGGAGAACACTGGTAAACATTGGCTGGTGGTTTTTAACAAGAAGCTAATTTTGTGGACATTCACCTTCCTTCTAGAATAATCTGCAGCCAAGGAGTCCTAGTAGCGCCTCATCTGTTGTTGAAATTTTAACAAGGATAATCACAGGCAGTAGTATGTCCTTTAAATGTTTAATGTGTCTACACAAAGAGGAACACACAGAACAGAATTCAGCAGCAGAGTCTGGTCAAAGAGATGCTGGCTACATAGTATCTTATAGGCTACTTTAAAAAAAAATAGTCAAAACAGTCATAAAATGAGACGGAGCAGTATGACAAAAATCAATAACACAGCAATCACCTAAACGGAACAAAACTTCTGCTGAAAAAAACAAAACAAAGGCACATCAGTGGCATTAGTGTTTAGTCAATTAATATTATTAGCCATATCTAATCTAAAAGGAGTTTCTAACCCAATATAAAGCAATGTTTTTCCTTTCCACTTGTTCTTTTAGATTTCAGTTTCAGTGAGAGTGTGGTGGTTGGAGGAAAGATCGGGACTTCTTACCCTGGATCTACTCAATAATCACAAATTGAAGGCACACAAACAATATCTCTACAGGTGCAACTACAGATTACTGACTTTGTTTAATCTGAAGAACAAAGAAGAATCTCCTCCCGTTGTTCTAGTGAGCTCGAAGACAATCAACTAGACCCAGACAAAGCTCATTATAGCTGACATTACAGATAAATATTTCACACAGCCAAATTACAGAACTCGCCTTCACCCAGTTTTCTAATAACGAAATATTTTTAAAAAGTAAAAACTTTAAAAGTTAAACTGTCAAAGACTTTAGAAATATCTTAGATGAGTTCAATTGAGGTATATACGTCTATGCTACAGAACAGACATTAGCTTAATCTTGTAACAAAAAAAGATAGTGACCTAAACATGCTTAGGGATTTTACTAAATAATGTAACACATAATGTTAGCAGTCAAGTTCAGCTGTTAGGGAAAGGTTAGTTTATCTTTAAACTATCATGTTACAGAACTACATTTTCTACTGACAAAGTAAAAAATTAAACTGGATTACAAAGATTGTAGAAAACATGATGATGGCATTTATAATAGTACCAACAAAGTTCAGTCTTAAACGAGAAGAAGTCAGTTCTGTTTTATACTTTGTTATAAAACAGACAGCTAAATCCTCTATCAGGCAAAAGTAAAAAAAATGTTAATATTGTAGAAAACATAATACCAATAAATTACCTGCCAAATTCAGTTTTTAAGAAGGAAAGGCTAGGTTAGGTTTATACTTACAGGATTTGAGGACAGACATCAGCTCATTCTTCTAGCATCTAAAATGAAATTTTAGTCTAATTACAAAAGACTTTAGAGATAACATTAGAAATAATTATATAGGCAATACAATTCAGTCTTTAAGGAGAAGTCAAAAGGTTAGTACATGTTACAAAGCAGGTGTCAGCAAACCACCAAAAAAAGGCAGACTGTCAAAGACAGAAACAAAGATCTTAACCTGTACATCATCAAAAAATCTTTGTCATGCAGATTTTAGTCTGGCCAGCATTCACTCTCAAACCAAAAAGTCTTCCCCTCAATATTTGAATCCAACACTAAAGTCTCAACAATAGAAATACAACAACTGACCACCAAGTCCTTCTCTCTGAAAAACTGGAACTGAGGGGTGTGAATTTGTTTTGCCACCATTTTGTGTCTCTTTGTGTCTTCCTGTGTAACTTTGCGTCTCTTCATTTTTGTGTTGTTCCGTTTCCTCATATGTTCATGTATTGTGGGGTGTAATTTTGAGTCTCTTCTTGTACTTCATCATTTTTTGTCTCTTCACACATTCTTGTGTAACTTTGTGCTTCTTCATGTGTTCCTGAGTAATTTTGTGTCTCTTCTTGCGTTCCAGTGTAATTTTTTGTTTCTTCGCTTGATCTGATCATACTGTGGCGTGTCATTTTGTGCCTCTTCACATGTTCCTGTCGTGAAAACCTTGCACAACAAACATCACAACTAAATGGTTTTTCTCCTGTGTGTGTAATCATGTGTCTTGTTAGACGTGACTTCTCAACAAACCTTTTCCCACATTCGTCGCAGACAAAATTCTCATTTCCAGATGGAACCCTCTGTGCTCTTGAGTGAACTGGCATATGATTGTCAAGATCACATTTTCGGACAAATTTCTCTTCACAAATATCACAGGTTAGCAGATTCTCCCCAGTATGGTGTCGAACATGCAGAAGAAGACTTCCTTTTCGAGTAAATTTTGCATTACAATAAGCGCAGGCAAATGGTTTTATTCCTAAATGGGTTAACATGTGTGCTTGTAGATCAGCATTAAATCTGAAGTGTCTGTCACAATCGGTGCACGCAAATGGTTTTTCTCCATTATGGATCATCATGTGTCGCTTTAGAGCTCCCTTCAGGCTAAATTTTTTGGAGCACACTTCACATTGAAACGGTTTCTCTCCTGTGTGGCATCTCATGTGCCGTTTAAGATCCTTCAGCTCCGTAAATGCTTTACCACAATTACCACAGGCAAATGGTCTCTCTCCAGTATGAAGTCTCAAATGAGATTTGAGATGGCACTGATAGGGAAACGTTTTACCACAAAAATCACAAGAAAATGGTTTCTCTCCTGTGTGCACTGTCATATGACAATTAAGTTGATACTGCTGATAAAAAGTTTTACCACAATCAGCACAAGCAAATGGTTTCTCCCCAGTATGGAGTCTCATGTGCGATTTGAGATGACACTGATAGGGAAATGTTTTACCACAATCCTCACAGGCAAATGATTTCTTCTCAGCTTTGACTCCAGTTTGAG
Organism: Fundulus diaphanus; assembly: GCA_037039145.1. NCBI lineage: Eukaryota > Metazoa > Chordata > Actinopteri > Cyprinodontiformes > Fundulidae > Fundulus > Fundulus diaphanus. The sequence continues at coordinate 23,837,218 of CM073143.1, read as the reverse complement.
TGTCAGAGCTTTGCTTTTTTCTAGAACGTTTCTTCTTAACTGAAGAGCCGGAAGACTTATCTACTGAGCGACGTGACACACAGTTGTCATCTTCACCACTGACTTCAGTATCAGAAGAGTCAGAGGCATTTTCATTATTCTTTGACTGTATACGCGTATTTGGACGAGGATTCCTCCTCGGTGTTGGTTTTCCACAGTCTCCATCAGGTTCTTTTTTTATCTGTACAGCTGAGATCTTATTTGGAGCACTTGTCTCTCTGCTCTCTTCAGGTTTCATATGAAAATTTTCTGATAATGAACTAAGTTTCTCATCATCTACAATCTTCACAATAAGTTGCTCTCCCTCCTCACCGATCCACAGTTCTTCATCTTCTTCCTTTATGTGGGGGGCCTGTGGATCCTTTTGATTCATATCAGAGGTCAAGTCACGGGGAACCTCTCGTTTCATCCCCAACAGCTGCTGATCTGGGGAAACAAACACACGGGGATTCAAATGTTTGCTTACAAAGTTTTACAAAATAGTACTGTTTTTCTTAAAGCCTAAGAAACAAAGCAAACTATTCCATACCGATAATGGTTAGTATCTGCTCCAAAAAAGTATAGGAACATGTTACCCATCAGATCTTAATAGGAAAAAAAATGCTGGATATCCTTACTGATATGGAAAGTGTAATGTGTTAGGAACAAAAGGATACCACATCATTTGATGACAATGAAAATGATCAACCCACAGAGGTCTTAATCTGAAGTCAAAGAGAGAGTGAAACAAAAAAAACAAAAACAAAAAAACTGATCTAACAGACTAGTCCAATTTGCTGAAATATCATCACAGCAACTCAATATAGTACCCAGTAGTTAGTATGGCTCCCACGTGCTTGTATGCATGCCTGTCAACGTTGGCGTATGTTCATTATGAGACAATAGATGGTGTCCTGGGGTATTTCTTCTCTGACCAGGGCATCACTGTGCTCCTGGAAAGTCTGAGGTACAACATGAGGCCCCTTTCCATTGGACCTCAATGTGTGTTTCCATACGGGGAATTTCAGGTTTCCCCAGGCTTTACTTTCACAGGAAAATTATCCTGGTCTGAGGGTAGGAGTTTTCAACAAGAAAAACTGTCCACTACAAGGGGGAGTAAGGAGCAGTAAGGAGATGATGAGTTTCCAAACCTATTGATATTATACCCTTAATTTGTCAGAAAAAGTAGTTTTAAGATTTAGTTTTCTGCGGGAAACCAAAGCCTGGGGTTTTAAGGCTCGGGCTTGTAATGGAAAAGAGGCTATGGCGTTGTCAGAGAGACTCTGTTGGATTTAGGTCAGAGGAGCGTGGAGGCCAGTCAGTGGTATCAATTCCTTCATCCTCTAGGTACTATCTGCGTACTCTTGCCACACGAGGCCCGGCATTGTCAGGCACCAGGAGGAACCCAGGGCCCCCTGCACCAGCGAAGTGTCCAAAAGGTCTATGGATTTCATCCTAATGGCAGGGTGACATGTACAGGTTTGTGATTTCCTCCATGGAGATGCCTCCCCAGACCAACAGCCATCAAACCCATCAGGCTGAACGATGCTGTAGGCAGCATAATGTTCACCACAGCTTCTCCAGACCCTTTCATGTCTGACACATGAGTTCAGTGAGAAAATGCTCACATCTGTGAAAAGAACAGGGCGCCAATGGCGAACCTGCCAATTCTGATGTTCTCTGGCAAAGGTAGTCGAGGTCCAGAGTACAAGGCAGTGAGCATAGCGTCCACTAGAGCAATGGTTCCCAAACTTTTCCTTTTTTTGGGAAATTGTGAGAGAAAAGTCATAATATTATGAGAATAAAGCTGTAAAATTAAGAGAATAAAGTTGTATTTTTATAAGAACTTCTAATAACTTTGGGAACCCCTGTACTAGAGGATGTCAGGCCATCAGGATACTCCCCGTGAAATCTGTTTCTAATGGTTTGGTCAAAGATCTTTATACTAGTTAGCCACTCCAGGTCACTTTGTATAGCTCTGGTAGTACTGATTCTCCTCCTCCCTGAACAAAGGAGCAGATACCGGTCTTGCTGATGGGTTAAGGACCTCCGATAACCCTGTCCAGCTCTCCTAGAGTACTTGATGTCTCCTGGAATCTCCTCCATGTACTCGAGACCATGCTGGGAGACAGCAAAGCTCTGGCAATGGCACATATTGATGTGCCATCCTGGTGAAGTTGGGCTGCCTGTGCAACCTCTGTAGGGTCCAGGAATTGCCTCGTGGTACCAGTAGTGACACTGACCCTGGTCAAATGCTAAAGTACTGAAAAGCAGTCCAGAAAATTGGGGTGAAAATCTGCAGAACCATTCCTGTTTTGTGGTCATCTCTTTGTTGCCTCTTTAGTGCACTTGTTAATTTCATTAACATCTCAAAATCCCTGAATTTTAACTGATACCATATTAAATTTAATTAAATAAATAAATTGAATTAAACTGAATAAAAATTGTTCCTTTATTTTTTGAGCAGTCTATTACATCCATCCATCCATTTTCCAAACCGCTTAATCCCTCATGGGGTCGCGGGGGTTGCTGGTGCCTATCTCCAGCGTTCACTGGGCGAGAGGCGGGGTACACCCTGGACAGGTCGCCAGTCTGTCGCAGGGCAACACATAGACAAACAGGACAAACAACCATTCACACCTAAGGACAATTTGGAGAAGCCAATTAACCTAACAGTCATGTTTTTGGACTGTGGGAGGAAGCCGGAGTACCCGGAGAGAACCCACGCATGCACAGGGAGAACATGCAAACTCCATGCAGAAAGACCCAGAGGTGTACTTGAACCCAGGACCTTCTTGCTGCAAGGCAACAGCGCTACCCACTGCGCCACTGTGCAGCCCAGTCTATTACAATAAAGCATAATTAATTAGCATATAACAAGTCAATGTTTTAACCAAAGGTTTTTACTAGGCATAAATAACAACCCTACATACAGAATAAAATAAAGACATTTTTAACACTTACATACAATAAATCGCTAACAAAATATAAACACTCAGCTAAACATATTTTTTGATACTGTTAATCATCATGTGTAGCTTACTCTTATGTTTGAATGTTTTGACAAAGTTCACCACCATCTGGCTTTTTCCAGAGTGGTATCCAGTCTGAGCTTTTAATCTGGAGCAGTGTTTAAATATTTTACCTGTTCGGTGGATTGTCACCTCACTCTCTTGAAAAGAACATATAGGACTGGGGTTCCTGCCTGGTTCTGGTTTTCCACAGTCCTCTTCACGATCTGTTTCCATCTGTTCAGTTAAGCTGCATGTTGGAGGTTCTCTTTTCTTGTCTTCGGGTTTGATGTGACTGCACGCTGAGAACTCAGGTTTCTCTTTTTCATTTTTCACATTAAGCTTCACTTCCTCCTTCATGTGGGGTGGCTTTGAGTCGTGCGGATACAGACTACAGCTCCAGTCATGGCGAAGCTCTTCTTTAACCACCAACAGCTGCTGCCCAGGAATCACTGAAACCCACAAGAACATTTCATTCCTCAAACAAAGGAACAAAATCCATAAAGACATAATTTACACATCCCTGTTGAGTCATCATTACTGGAAAAGACAGACAGACTACACCTCCAAGCAGGCATTATGGCATTGTTGTCACAGACCAATGTTGGGTACTATTTGTCCTCATTAGTCAGAAATTTTGAGCTTTGAGTATGAAATTTCAACTACAATGGCCCCTAAAGTTGGAATTACGAGTCGTAAAGTCAACGCAACAGGATGGTACCTGACTTCCGCTTTGATGATGGCTGCTACCCACTGCAACATTGCGTTTAAACTTCATACTTTGACTGTTTTTCTATCATTTTACTTTTCAGTGTTCATAAGATGGGATGTTTTAGCTGCTACAAAAGGAACCTGCAACAGCTCTGCACCACATGGACACATGCCGGTAAGCCAGAGATCAATAATTCAACTCCCCACTAAGGTGGCCCAAGTTAAAGGAAAGTTCCCTCTTTGTTGGGGGAGTGGTGGCCTCGTGGTTAGAGCAGTGTGCTTGCGCTCTTCTGAGAAAGTTGCAAGTACTTGGTTTGATCCCCACAGATGGTACTGTATTGTTTGTGTACGTTTTCAAACACACGTGGTCAGCAGTGAGCTAAAGGCTCAGCTCCCAGCCTTCTGCAGCGCTTGTCAGTGAATTAAACTGTTTTAAGTAACTTGGCTTACACTGATCAGCTTTAAGAGAGAGCCGGCCCGAAGCCGATGGGTTTTTACTATTTGACTCTATTTTGACCTAATATAGCAGTACTTGCATTTAGGGTACCGTTTTATTTAACTGTTCTTCCTCCATTTTTCTCTCTTTTTTTGCCTATTCTTAAATACAGGCCGCTCCCAAGTTTATGGCACACGGGCTCCAACTTGAAGATGATGACGCCACAGAATCTGTCTGGGGGTTGGTTTGTTTTGCCCGATCTACAATTCTGACTGGGCGGGGTAGGCACGTTCGGCTCAGATCTTCTACCAAGTCGGAACAGCAGCAGGACCGGGTAAATACCTCTTGTTGCGTTAAACTTTTTTACTCCATTGTGATACACTGAAACCGGGGACATTTCCAGGGACAGCTTTTGCCGGGGACAAGTCATCCAAAACAGAGACTGTCCCATCGGGGACAGTCTCTGGTCACCGTACTGTAAAGTGAATTCTTCAGTTGATGAATTCACAAATATATAAAGAACAGTCCAATCCTAATCGCAAAACATCCCTGACTAGACTGACTACAGATTTCCTGGTGTAGTGGTTGGTTACCTGCTCCTAAAGTCAGGATTCTGAATTTTCTTTCAGAAGTGACAAGAAAAGTGAACAAAAACTAAAGACATTTTAGTTATGTAAATAAACCACAAACCTTTGAAGTTGTGCTACTAACATAAAAAAGGTGAATGTTTGGAATAGTGACATGAAAAATACAGGCAAATTGGCAATTATGCAGATTAGATAATGACATTATTTGGGGGCTTTGTGGACAGCCTGTAGCTACTTACCTTACTGAGGAACTAGCAACACTGACTAATTTTTAATAGATTCAATCAATTACCTCTCGAGGCGAGAGGTAAGACTGTAACTCTCTTCTTGTTAATCTTCTACACAAATCCCTCTACAAGCTTCAGATGGTTCAAAATTCAATAGCCCAGATTATCATCAAAACCCCCTCTTTCCACCACATCAACATTGTCTTCCACCAGTTGCATTCACTTGTGGATAAATTAAGAATAGAATTCAAACTTGGTCTGCTCACATTCAAAGCCATATACAACCTTGCTCATCCTTATCTGTCAGATCATCCGCACATTGCCACCTACTCCCCGTTCCCTTGGGTCATCCTCCTACAGCCACCTCACAGTACCTGCCAGCCATCCTAGCACCATAGAGTAGGGCTGGACGATAATTCAATAACAATATATATCGATCGATAGACATATATCAATGATAGGAAAAAAAAGGGTCAATAAAAAGTTCAACAGAATAACAGTTTTCCTTCCTTTTGCATTCTAGCCTATCATGTAGGTTAATACTAGTCATTACATTCTCCCAACCAATCACAAACGCAGACCCAGGAACGCTTCGCCCCCTTCAAAGATTTCAGAGAGCAAGCGTTCTTTTTCATTTTTTAAATAGTTGCAGTTTTGGTAAAAAGTTGGTTGAATAAAGAGTTGAGTTTGTGTTTTCTGTATCTAAAAATAGGTCGCTAATCAACAGCATAGAATGACCAGGGCTGCACTGAAAATATACGTTTTGAATTTGTTGATAATTATCTATATTGATAAATATGATTTATATGTTATCTATATGTTTTTGTTTCTATCATAGAGAAAAAAAAATAAAAATACAGCCATTCTGACCTCAACTATGGAACTTCCTCCCACCAGACACGCGTTATATCAACTCTCCGTCTGTGTAAATTAAGACTTAAAACTTATTTGTTTAAGAAATCATACTCTCTGTAATTATATTGCATTTTAACCGTTTTTTTATTTTATTGTACAGGGACCTTGAGTGACCTGAACGGGACTTTTAAATTAAATGTAGTATTATTATCATCATCATCATCATCATCATCAAAACTCTTAACAGCAGATACATTTAGCCAATGACCTCACAATGATTTGTGCTAACAGACAAATCCAAAAATCTTGTCTCATAATTTTTACAACAATTTATACTATAAAGGAACAACACAATGACTATATAAAAGATAAATATATTTAAAATTAGTAATCCAAAGAATGTAATATATGTAATATGTAATAAATAAAGTGATGTCACTGATGCTACTAGTGTGAACATATTCCGTGTATTTTAAGTATTTTAAGAAGTTCATTGGTCCCTCCCTAGTTACCTGGAAACACAAACAAAACACTGACTAAACATAAGTGGTGGCTGCTCGGTTTAAAAGGAAGTGGCTCCATCTTGTCAAATGAATATTCATTCAATTTAATCAGGCAGGGAAAAATATTTACCTTGAGTTTCTTTCTTTACAAATTCAATACAGCTAGATTGCGTTTTGGAGTCCTGGCTTTCCATCTTCGGTTGATGTGCTCTTCCAACTTGGTATTCTGAATTTGTCCACTTCTCTAAATACACTTCAAATAAAGGTCGACTCCATTAAGATGCTTTCCTGATGAGATGACAATTCTTCGTCAGTCTCCGAATGTTCAAACATTAGCGTTGCACAAAGTCTGAGGAGAGACACAGCAAGAATATGGATAGATCATAAAAGTATTTTTATTCAGAGTAAACCACAGACATGGATTATGCAAACACTGCAACAGCTGTCGCAGCCCAAAATATAGAATAGCAGACACCATTTTAGCTTTTATGCTGCACATAAACAATATCTTACAACACGATATTGACAAAGTATTCACTCACCCATCCAAACTATCAAAATCAGATGTTCCAATCACTTCATTTTTCCACTTTAATTTTTCAGTTTCACAAGAAAATATCTCCCAAATACCTGAAAAGTATCCCTTTTAAATCTATCAGCAAAATAACAATAACAGACTAGGATTAAATTCAATTCTATTCCCATCAGATTTTTATTCTTTTTATGTTTTTCCTTAGACTTAAAGAGTCCTTTTTGTAAACACACACACATACATACTTTATTTTAGAAACTATAAGTAGTTTATTTTCTAAACACTGCAGAAAATATGTCCTTCCAGTATACTAAATGTAAGCGGTAAAACCTCAGACATTTCTACAACTATTTTATTTTTACTATAAAGGAAATGTGGTTTTGACTGAATGAAACGTCTGCCAGCCACTTGCTGTCGACCACACTGCCCCAAACAATTACTGTCAAAGATAATGTTATGGACTTTTGAGAAGACAGTGCACAGTTAAATGAAAATTTACTGGAGAAATCAGCATTGCTAGGATTCTTTATCTTCATAACCAACTGGTGTCCAATGCTTAGATATACTGTCTAATATCTGCTTTTATTGCTATACAAAAAGGGACATAAGTTACGTTGCTTTAGACTGCGTATGACTTTACATTTACAAATTTATACATCACGCATTTTGGATTAAGATAATTTATGAAAAAGCTGCCTTGACTCCAGTTTGCCACAAGGTGTCCCCGTTTCTCCTTACATTGAAGCGCCGAAGCTTTTAATTATTTTAGATTAAAAATAACTTTATTGCTTTTGAGCGCTTCTTTTACCCGTTATTGCCAATATATTTAACACTTGCTCAGATTAACGCCGGCATCAAAGTGTTCGTGAGGTAAAACCATTTTGTTGGCTCCAACCACATTTGAATCCAGATGTAACGGCAGTTTTTTCTCGTTCACCTGAAAAGTTAATTAGCCCGTTTTTTTCTCTCCAATATGGCGGACGCGCTGACGTGTCGCAGTTATAGTCAATTAAGCGTCTATCCGAAGAATAGCCCACCCTAAATAAAATGTGTTTTGTCCTCATTAAGTCGGACCTTGTTCTTACCAGCTGTTCGGTGTCTACCAGCATCCTGTGGCTTGCTGGCTACGAGCTGATTCCTCTGCAGTTTGCCCTCTAAAGGCAGGCTTTCAGTGCTGAATAAAATCCACCTTCTTCATGACTTCTGCTCTCTTTAAAATGAGCCAGGCAGATCAGCTCCCATTCTAGCCGGGTATGGTTCTGCCAGACTGGATCAATAGTGGTGTTACAGGCCATCGGAACTCCAGTCTCCGTCTGGAAATCATTTATTTATGAATCTGGGCTGGATTTTGATCAGGCATCTGCGCAAACACTCCTTAATTATGCCTTGGGAGAAGCGTATCTCTGCTGCCCTCTTCTGGAGTCAGTTAGCTCCTACAACACACAGTCGCTCAGATTTTCGCTAAAGAACAAAGAAAATGTTTGCAGAACCATAAAAAACTATTAATTAAGACCACTGTAAATGATTAAGCTTTATTCCGAAAGGTTAAAACTTTGCAAATGAAAAGAAGCCTCCAGTCAAACTGTGGAGAAGTAAAACCAACAGCTTGTGAAACATCTGTTTTCAGTTATCAGCGGCTTTCCTTGCACCTAATTACTTCCTACATTCACAGAAGATGGAGCTCAGCTCAGTCAGAGCGCTTTTGCTCTTTCGTCGAGTCCCTCTTCACGCAGTGCAGCCTGCTGCTTGACGTGAACCAGGCAGTAAACAAACAATAAACAGAAACCGCTTCCCAGAAAGACCAACAAGGACTGAATCCATTTAAAATGTTAGACCACACGGGCGCTGATATTTAAACCCACATCTGCTATTTATCTGAGTGACTAAAAAACTGAGAGGAATCTTCTTCATCTGTAAAACTGACACAAGATAAGCAGTCCTACCACAAAAAAAGCTATTCAGAGCTTGATTTAGAGAGAATACTGAGTTTAGTTCTGTGAAAACAAATTTGGAAACCTGACCTTGTTGCTACACGTTTTTGGCTATGAAGCTGTTCTTTTTTAACTTTATTTATAAATTTTCAATAGCACATTCTTTGCAGCATTCAAGTTTTATACAATGCTGTTCATTTTAATATACAAAACCCCCACATAAAACAGAAAGAAAAATTCTACACACATACAAAAACAAACAAAAAAACAAGCTAACATACACAAAAAATATGATAAAGGAAAATACAAAAATCTATTCGCTTTAAAGCTAACTACAACAATATAGCAGTGATTTGGTTGTAATGAGGGACTCGTCCTGAATGTTTCCATGTATTGTAATGCCTTAACAAATTTAGCAGCTGAACCTGCCAATGTACATCTCATCTTTTCTAAATGCAAAAACCTCATGAGCTCTGCAAGTCATTATTCATTTGTAGGAGGGGCCTCCTGTTTCCACCTCAAAAGTATACAACATCTCGTAATCAGTGTAGCAAAAGCTTTTGTATTTGAATTATGTTTGGAATGTAAAACATCTGAATGTATAACTCCAAAGATTGCAGTCAGAGCGGAGGGGCCAAATTTAACATTTCATATTTCTGAAAGTGTATTGAATATAGAAGTCCAATAGGTATCAAGTTTCGAGCATTCCCAGGTGTGAATAATGGAACCCGTTTCTGCCCTGCACCGGTTACACTGGGGATCAGTCCCTGGAGAAAACTTAGCCAGCTTTTCTTTTGTAATATGTAACCGGTGTAGGACCTTGAACTGAAGGAGCCCATTTCTGGCACATATATAAGAAGAGTGGACCCCGTGAAGAACAGATTGCCAGAGCTCATCTGTTAATGCAACTGCAATTAACTTCTTAACTTCTTTCTCCCAATGTGACTTAATAATGGAAAGGGATGGAGATTGTAGACCTAATAGAATAGTATAGATATCTTTAATTGCCCCCCTCTTATGAATGTTTATACCTATGATTTTATCTAGAGCTGTTTCCTCAGGTAGTTCAGGAAATAAGGGATATCTATTCTTCACAAAATGCCACAGTTGCAAATAGCAGATAAAAATATGTAAGTCAGATATTAAACTGTTCCAAAAGCTGTGTAAATGATGTGAAAGTCCCATCAATGAAAAGGTGTTTAACTTTACTTAATCCGTTTCTTTTCCAGATTTTAAAAGCAGAATCAGACATAGAAGGTGGGAACATGTGATTTGAACAAATAAGAGTTTTGATTGACATAGAATGTAGCCCAATCAAAACTCAGAGTTACTTAGCAGAGGGTTGCATTTATAGGTAGATACTCCTAAAGGGAGAGCAGAGGTCAACAAAGCAGGTAGAGTAGTCTTGTCACAATTAGACGACTCAATCTGAAGCCAAGCTGGGGTTTCTGTAGAAAAGTTATCGATCCAATACAGCATGTGTCGTATATTTGCTGCCAAATAATAAGAGAAAATTTGGGTCCAACCCAAATTTTCTTAAAGTGTAAAACAGATAATCCCACTCTACCCGGATGAAAGCCTTTTCAGGATCAAATGATCGGGAAATCAGGAGTTGTAGTTGACTCAATGTGCAATAAGTTGAAAAACCTACGCAAGTTGAAAAAATCATGCCTACCCTTTACGAATCCTAATTGATCAGAAGAAATAATATGAGGTAAACATCGTTCTAGCCTGAGACCCAGGGTTTTCAACAGTATTTTTAAGTCCACGTTTAACAGCGAAATAGGGCGATATGATGAACACTCAAGTGGATCCTTATTTGGCTTCAATAATAAAGAAATTGTTGCTTGATGGAGTGTTGGGGGAAGACATTGCAAATTAAATGATTCAATGAACATATCTCGTAACAACGGGAAAAGATTATCTTTAAAGGTCTTAAAAAGTTCAACTGGATAGCCATCCGGTCCTGGAGACTTGCCATTCTGCATTGAATTAATTGCCAATTTAATTTCTTCATCTTTCCAGGTAGACTCAGGAAAGTGCATCCAGATTGCCACACAGACTAAGTTTTCCTAACTTGACTCCATTCACTCTCATGAGTTGATCATTTCTGAATGCTTCGGTTAACCTGTTCCAGATCTGTTCAAATAAATCTGTCTAGAGCCTTAGCTGTGGGTGTCTAAGTACTACCAGCAAAGAAGAAAAGGCTGTAAATGTGTCGTCATCCATGTCTTGGTTTGTTTCATGGACTTGTCCAACACATGCTGCTGTGTGAGCCCTGAACAGCGCTGAAAAGCACCAGAACACTGCTGAGCGACATCCAAAAACCCTAACCTAATTTCCTCATCCAGGAATTCAGAGAATAGCATGTGACTGCTCACAATTTGACCAGACCTGCCTTTCATTATTCCTTTCATTGGTATGCTGACAAGATTGGCGCTCCTTGAAATTATCTAAATCTAATTGGACCTGACTTGCTGCCATGCTCCCACCTTGCATGTTTCAGTGGTGTGCAGTTTCTGAAGTGCTGGTGAAGATTCTCAGTCATCCAGGTCATGGTCAATCCAAAAAAAAGGTAAAAAACAAAGCAACTGGACTTATTTTCCGTAGTTGAAGACGTTTCGCTTCCTCTCCAGGAAGCTTTCTCAATTCAAAAAGTCTGGAGTAATGTGGAGTGCCAAGCTTTATACTCCTGCCAAACAAAGGCCTTGTAATGGCTTAGATAACATGCAAATTCAACAGAAACAGGTCCACCCCTTAGTAATGGGCGGTCGTTAAGGAGTTTCTGAAGTGGTTTCCTTGGGGGACTTTGAGCAAGGCACTCTCAGAGACATAGTCAGAACCCCAGGTCAGATGGTACCATTAGGTTTGTGGTGGAAGGATACAAGCTGTCCTCCACAGTCCATCTTATTATCACATATCCAAACTAACGATCCCACAGTCCTTCCTTTGCCATCAAAATATTCTTGTCACTTCCATCACGGTCTACCTTCCTGAATATCTGTAAGTCATTACAGATATTCAGTCTTAGTTATGGACATAAAAGGAAAAATAGTATAGAACAGAACCAGATCACTTCCACCTAAAATTTAAACTTGCACTAAAACGACCCCAATATCTACTCGTAACGAAGGCAGTGGATGGCATGATGCCAGAGTTTGAAGCTCTAGGACAGTGTCCGAAATTAACTCCCTGATTTACCGGCCAAGTTGGCCAGTAGATGTAACAATCAACCGGCCAAGCATACTTTTTACCGACCAAAGTAAGTCTGCTGCTAAATATCTCCACATAATCCCGCTACGTAATTTGCCTGAGCTAAACGCTAGTCGTTAGCATACAGATATGACGAGGTTGCTATCGTTCTCGCGTCACATATGCGATTGTTTGTGTACGTGCGATTTTGTTGAAATACGAGCTGACAACGGAGGAACATAAAGAAGCATCCACCCAAATGATGACTGGAAAAGATGATTTATTTGGTACAAACATTTACTCACCATGTGGCATCTAGCGCTCTCAAATCTACTTGCCAGATGGAAAATTTACTCTCATTTGGCATCTGGCAAGTGTTAATTTCGGACCCTGCTCTAGGAGCTGCAAGAGAAACCATCTGTAGGGCTACGTCTTGTTTTGTCCACAACAGCAATATTTTTTGGAATAAAAGAAAATCATATGGGCCCATAGAATGGGTGTTTGTTCAAGATCTGAGTGAGGAAAAGTGAGTTCTGCAGCAGAGCAGGAAGACGTACAGCATAATCAAGGCTGTAGAAGGTACCACTGTTCTTCTTGGTGAAACTTTTATCGTATAACGTTTACTGTCCCCAGCGAGTAACACTGAATGAAACTAGTTTTCAAAAACTATTCCCCCTGCATGATCAGCCTGTTATAGAAACTGGTATAACTGTCATAATTTGTCATCATATTGCTCTCTACTTGATGCATGAACATTAATAAAAGTCTTCACAAAATACATTAGTCGTTGATTCTTTTTCTTGCAGGAAACATAATTAGATTATTCTTAGATTCATTCGATTTTTCTCCCCAGATCCACCCCGGGCAAGAACAGCCTTGTCTTTTTTTGTCCAGAAAACACAGGCCTTCTAAATCCTTCTACATGTGACAACAGCACCCCCTGCTGTTTGGTCTGTACCTGCATCTTCACTAGGAAGATGTCTAGGAGAATAATTGTAATAAACTCCTAAAAAAGTATACAACTTAATGTAACTGATGTTTGTCTTAAGTATTAGTAGGGCACATCACAAAACATTTGAGAGCCACTGATCTAAGACATTGTATCAAAAGGTCTCTTAAATTGTAGCAATGGTGTGGCCAAAAAAAATTGCAATTTTAAAAGTACAACTTTTTAAAACCTTTTTATACCTTCATAACAAAAGATTTGACAACCCCTAAAATATTCATCAGTTACAGGCCTCGTGGGCACCCATGTGACGCCGCAGATCCCCGTCTCGTGAAAACGCTTTGCTGCAAACATTGCACACAAACGGTTTCTCTCCTGAATGGATTCTCATGTGATTTTCTAGATGATACCTTTTATAAAACCTGCTCTTACAGACTTCACAGCCAAATGGCCTCCCGTCTGTGTGGAGTCTCACGTGTCGCTTTAACTGGTCCTCCTTCACAAAACGTTTACCGCAGTCGCCACAGCTAAACGTAGTGGTGTGAAAGCCCATGTGGTTCTTCAGGTGATTTTGTTGTGAGAATCCTTTGCTACAAACGCTGCAAATAAACGGTTTCTCCCCAGTGTGAACACGCATGTGGCTCTTTAGAAGATCTTGCCTTGAAAATCCTTTCGTGCAAAAACTACAAATGAACGGTTTCTCCCCTGTGTGAACCCGTATGTGACTCTTCAGATGAATTTGTTGTGAAAATCCTTTCGTGCAAAAACTACAAATAAACGGTTTCTCTCCTGTGTGAACACGCATGTGACTCTTCAGATGATCCTGTCTTGAAAATGCTTTACTACAAACACCGCAGATGAACTGTCTCTCTGTGGGGTGGATCCTCATGTGGTTTTTAAGAGTTTCACGTCGTTGAAATCTCGTACCACAAACGTCACAGACAAATACTCTATCCTCAGAGTGATGTTTCATGTGGGTCTGAGGGGAACCCTTTTCTTTAAATCCTTCACCATAGAAATCAGACTTATGTTCTCCCTTTCCACCGTGAGTCATCGTGTGTAATTTAACATCACTTTCATTGTTTAATCTTTTGCCAAAAAGGCTGTTGAAAGACCTATTCAGTTCTGGTTCTTCACAGTACTCGGCATCATGTTCTCTTTCCATCTGTACAGTTGAGCTTCTGGTTGAAGCTTCTGTCTCTCTGTCACCTTCAAGTTTGATTTGATGAAGCGCTGATATCTGAGGTTTCTCTTCATCTACAATCTTTACAGTAAGCTGCTCTTCCTCCTGTTTGATCCAAAGTTCCTCCTCTTCCTCCTTTATCTTGATGAGCTCTGAGTACTGCTGGGTAAAACTGGAGCTCCACAGATCAGGAACCTCTTCCTTAATCGCCAACAGCTCCCGATCCTCTGCAGGAGACACATTAACAGCATGACTGAGAAGCGAAACAGCTGCTGCTTGATGACCGAGGAGCTAGAATGTTTATTCAGGCCTGGTTCTTTTACTTCTCCACCGAGGTCTGAACTACAGGTAAAGTCAAAAAGTTTAGTTCAGTTAAATGTGGAAAACCGTTTTCTTTTTCCAGCTGTCTCAGTTGCACTAACAGTAAAACAAGAAGCATCGAAAGTACAAAGAGTGTTAAAGCTGAATTTAGTAAATTATCACTTAACTTTTCAACAGGCCAAGTTTGCCCCAACTGTTTGTTGCTCTTTTTCTTGCAGGAAACATAATTAGATTATTCTTAGATTCATTCGATAAGAAGAAAGGACAAGTTTGCCCCAACTGTTCGTTGGGGTTAACTTGAAAGATTGGAGTTTGTGTAACAGAAAACAGCTACTTAGAAAATTAAAGCCAACAGACTGTGTGTAATATTTGAAAAATAAAATAAAATTATGTGACAAGGTAGAAAGAATGTGTGTGTGTGTGTAAATGCTCAAATTAGAAAACCTCAGCCCTAAAGCTTACTTATAGCTACTCAAGTAGGACAATGAAGTAAGTCTTTACTTGACTATTCTAGACATTCTTGTTCATAATGCAACTGCAAGAAAATATTTCCAAAGAAGTTATGAAATGCAAACAAAGAGTTAAATGACCTTGATTTGAAATACTTTCTTTAACAAAGGTTCATCCAGCCCTTTCCAGCTTCCAGAATAAAGTTAATCTCACAAGGAAGGAAGGAAGGAAGGAGGGACACATAGAAGGAAGAAAGGAAGGAAATAAGGACAAACAAGGAAGGAAACAAGGATGCAAAGAAAGGCAAACAAGAAAAACAAGCACAGAAGAAAAGAAGGGAGGGAGAATGGAAGGATACAGAAAGAAGAAAACAAGTGGGGAAGGAGAAAAGGAGGGCCAGAATTAAGAATGGAAAATGACACACGGAATGAAAGAAGATGCGCACTGAAGGAAGGAATATAATAAGGACACACAGAAGAGAGGGAGAACATGGGGAAGGAAAGATGAAGGAAGGATCCGAGGAATAAAAGGGCAAGAATGACTCAAGGAAAGAAAGAAGGAACAAAAACAGCCAAAAGGAAGAAATGAGAAATAGTAAAAATCAAGGAGGAAGGAAGGTTGGAAGTAAAGACAAGAAGAAAGGACATGAGGAAAGAAGTTGGGATGCAACCTTTAGATAACAGAACAGGTAGTAAAGTCTTAAAATAAAAATGTTTTTGATAACAACATCCTCATCTTATCAAACCGAATTCCAGACTTTTCCAGATTTCTTAGGACTCCTGTAAATAAAAATCTAAGTAAAAATAGGAGAAGGTCCGCACCGTCAAAATACTGTTTTCCCTGGATCTCCTCCCATCCTGTTCCAACTCCTGCTGGACCGGGCGGCATCTGTTCAGCTGAGCGTCTGGTCGGAGCTTCTGGCTCTGTGTTATCTTCACTTTTAATGTGATGAAGCTCGGAGAACTGAGGTTTATCTTCATCATCTTCAAGCTTCACAGTAACAACAGTGAAGGGAAACCTACTGTCATCCATTTCTTCCTCCTCATCGATCAGCTCTCCATTACTATTAGTCCAGAGTTCTTTCTCTTCCTGTTTTATCTGGAGGTTTCTGGTTCAGACTGAAGCCCAAAAAATCAGGAACCTCTTATTCAATCACCAACAACTGCTCTTCATCTGCAAAAAAGAAACAGACATCATATTAGAGTGAGAAGTTTGTAATTATATAAATATTAGTAGTCCTGGGTAGGGATGGAAAGCTAAATTGATACAGAACAGTTGCCCGATAATAAATGTAAAGATGGTTTTGAACACAAACTGAGGAAAAAAAACACATTTAACAGCTGCATGATCTGATTTTTCTGACATAAAGTGGTAGATTATCTCAAACTGGGAACATTTGTTTGAAGTTTCCAACATAGATTAACCTGGGAGAGGGGAGGGGCTTGATGTCAGGTGTTGAAGCAGAGTAACAAATAAAAGTTGCAGGACACCGGCCCTCAAGAACCGGAAATGAGGACCACTGCTTTAGAGGGAGACCAGACCCAGAGCAGGTGCCTGGGAAATCAGACTGTAACGGATGTGGACCCTGGTCCAAGTGGTTCGGCCCATTATCACCAGCAGAACTGATCAGGGCATCTGGTGTGGAGATTTGTTTCCTCTGTGCCAGGAGTGGCACTGAGCAGGAAAACTGTTTTCCCAACAACAAAATGATGTTTCAAGTCAAGGAGTCCAGTCAAGTCTGCAATGAATCACTGCATGTTAACTTCAACAACGGGGAAGACGAATTTCCAACAGTTGTGTCTTTGTAATTTTTTCACAATGTCTGCTGGACATGATAAGGCACCCTACTCAATGCGTCACTGTAAACAGCTGCTATAGTCTAGAAAATTATTTTGCAAGATGAAGCACATTACTAAGATGCATAAAATAGATCCCTTCCATTACAAATCAAAAGAATAACTATGTGTGCATTCCCTCTAAAGAAAACATTTAGGATACCAAACCACACAATCTGTTTATATGTCCTCCATTAAAAACTGTTTGCTCCAATGTCAGATTTATTATTTATCTCACGCTGCCATACTCTGCATCTCTGCTCCAAATAATAAAGAAAAAACGAGTTATTCATGTCATTTTAGACACGTTGAGTCATTATGTATTAATTTTACATTGGGAATACATCATCGCTAACTCTTCGATGATTTTTGGACAGGAAGCTGCTGGATATATTCTATCCATTCGGTCTATTTGGGGAGGACGAAATTGTGCCAGGTACTGCACTGCTGTAATTAACCCGGAAGACTGATGGAACGCAGTGCGCAGCCTCAGTGTCTCCTCTCCTCTTCAATTATGTTTTGTGACCGGGACGTTTGTTGTTTAAGAAAATATGTGCTGTAATCAAAGTATTGCCGTTTATTCTATGTATTCACACAGTAAAGGAGCATGTTCATACGTCGTTATAACGAGCTAACCTACCGGAGGAGTAAAACACCGTTTATTCCTGCAGCATTCTGAACTGTGGGCTGGCCGGAGAGAACGCCCACTTTCCCAATCTGAATTTGGACTTTAGGGAGGTAGTTGACTTTCCTAGTCAGGCTTCAGAAATGGAACAACCCACCCTTAGTGGAGACCGTTTAACCTCAGAGCTTGTTCTTACCAGCTTTTTGGTTTGTGGCAACATCCTACGGCAGATGGACACCGAGCTGTTCCATCTCCAGCTTGTCCTCTTAAGGCTGACTTTAAAAGTTTGTGTGATAAATAATAATCCACTTCCTTCCTGGTGTCCGTTCTCTCTAACATGAGCCAGACTGTAGCTAAAAACAGAAGCCCGGGTCTTTATAATTATAACTAACCATGTATAAAGGTTTGTTTTTTTTTCTTTCCATTTGGAGCAGGCATCTGCGCGGACACCAACAGTAGCTCGCCGTGTGTCACTCTGCTGCCATCTACTGGACATTACTCGCTCCTACACCATTCAGTAAACGGATATATAAAAACCTTTATTTATCCAGATTGAACGGAAGAAATACCTTTATTGACTCACAGTAGGGAAATTCGGATGTGATGGTGGCAAAAACAGTTTGAAGACGAATGAAAAACAGCTAAATTTAAAGCTAACCTCTAAAGTTAAAAGCTATAACCTCATGGAAATGTTAAATCTCAGTTAGCCTGTCAGTAAATCTGGAGACTTTGCTCTTAGTCGAAGTTCAGTTTTTTAAATTTTGTTAAAAAAACGAAAAGAAAATCACAGATATTACACTACTGGACTTGATTTATTTCATTATTCACTTTAACAAGTAAAACACAATGTTTTAAAGGTACAGACTTGTGCTGACTTGTGTGTTTGCATGTGACACAAAAGCTGTAAAAAAAAAGGGGGGACAAGCCATTCCAAAACCATCTTCTGAGAGTTCAACCAGCCCTGATTGTGGTGCTGCCCAAGTCATATTTACAATGTACCAAGATGTTGAGATGTGTTACGAAGCATCCACTCTAGGCAACAATAATTTCAGATGTGACCACAGGATCTTAATGGGTGTTACTTAATACTTAAGTTATTTATTTATGTTTGCAGAAAACAATTGAAAAAAATAGCCATATTCTAAGGAAAATCGATGTTGCATAAGTTTGCACAAGTTTGCATTTATACAACTAACTGTATATTTTTTTATTTTGGTTATTGTTTTAAAACATAATTCTTCCATTGTGCCCAATTTTCTAGATATATTGACTAAAAATGTAATAAAAGTTTGATATCGGAATGAGGACAAAAATAAATAAATTACCGTGACATTTTTCTAAGTGACTGAATGTACTCAGATGAAAAGTTAAATATTTTATATATTTCATTAATTTTCATTTAGATTATGTTGCGTAATGTTGATTAAACATTTTTTTACAAGGCTTTATCTAGAGGGCCAATATATTTGTCTGTGTCGAGATCACAATTAATTTTCTTATTAATTATTGTGGCGTTAAAAATAGTTAATAGATGGACTTTGGATTTGAAACTAGAGATGACCAAAAACTGTTTCAATTCTTCAAAATCACCTAAATAATCCACATGGAAGCTCCAAATTTCACTAAAGCAGTTTGACAATCAAGACAGATTTTCTTTCTCTGTAAGTACATTGGTTGGGCTAACAGTCCAAGCATTTCTGCACCTGCAGTACGGACTATTCCATAACCATCATTCCAGTCTGCACCAGATGGAAATTTAAAGAGAAAAAATTGACTTTGCACCCAGAAAGAGAATTCATTACTTAAGTGTTAAGTGATCTGTCCTGTATAGCATTGGATTTGTGGCTATTGCAGAACAGTACCCACTGCCACCAATCTATTAGCAGAATCCAAACACATTCTGAAGATGATCATTACCCTGGTCAACATTTGCCCCATCTTTTCCATCCGTGGCAACGTCTTTAGGGGCTTCTGCTTCATCAGATTTCAACTTTGTTTCAACTACTTAGTATTAGCATAAGCAAAACTTTGAATTGAAAGTTTTACCGTTATTGTATAACTTTTCATTAAACAAAAACTACTCCTACACCTAGTATGTGTGCACTGTAGGGCAGAACAAACAGTAAACAGCATTTTATCAACACTCCTGATAGGGACTGGGGTCCTTATGTTCAGCCTTCTTGAACTGCCTTTTCCGCACGACAGTGTAAACCTCAGACAAATAACAAAAAAGAGCCTTTGCAATGGATGTTACAATGAGCTGAATCAGCCCACTGTGACCATTTAACATTTTACACAAGAATATCTTCCTATTTCAGCAAGGCAACTTAAACCGAAATTACAGATGATCTGATTATGTTGGTCAGCCCCCATTTGCATTTTCTTAAGTCAAGAATCTGTCTTTGTGGTGCACATATATTTATTTTTATTTTATCAGATAAAAGGTGTTATTTCTAAAGAAAAGGGCAGCATAGCTAACCCTTGAGTTGGCTGCAGCTTTGTTAGAAATTGTTTCGCAGTCCAAGGTGTCAAAGCCTAATGTTTAAAGACCATTTAAAGAGAAGCTAAAAGTAAAGCTTGTTGTTTCATGTGTAGATGGTTTTATGTGAAAGAAAAACATTGACAGGTCAAATGATTAAAAATGAATGAAAAAGATATAATATCCATAAAAAAACAGTAACGCCCGCTGATTTTTCAAATATCAACAATGGTATCAGCAATAGAAAAACCTTTTTCTATCAACCTCTGAGACCTCACACCTTTTATAAAATTACTCTGTCAGTCTAGATGTTTTTCTCAAACAACTGTCGTGGTCCATCTCAAAATACCTCCAAACAGAAAAAAACCTTGAACTGAGCAGTTGCTAATGATTGTGAACTCTCATTGTGTGTCTCTTGAGACTATCGTTGCGTGTAAAACTTGCACTACAAGCACTGCAGCTAAAAGGTTTTTCACCTGAGTGGGTACTCATGTGTGCTGTAAGATGCACCTTTCGGATATATTTTTTTCCACATTCCTTACAGGCAAACTTTCGATTTTCAGTGTCTTGCTTCCATTCTCTTGTGTGTACCGACACGTGATACTTTAGCTCTGAATTTCGATAAAATCTTTTATCACACCTGTCACACGCAAACGGCTTTTCACCTGTGTGACGTCTAATATGTCTCGTCAGAGCTCCCCGATGAGCAAATCTGGCTCCACAATAGCGGCAGAAAAATGGTTTCAATCCCGTGTGGGTTACCATGTGTTTCTGAAGATCTGCTTTAATCCTAAAATGTTTGTCACAGCCGCTGCAAGCAAAAGGTTTTTCTCCTTTATGGATCATCATGTGGTTCCTCAGTGTTCCCTTTTGTGTAAATTTTTTACCACATTCTTCACACTGAAACGGTTTCTCTCCCGTGTGGCACGTCATGTGACCTTTAAGATTTTGCAGCTTGGTAAAAGTTTTACCACATTCATCACAAGTAAATGGTTTTTCTCCAGTGTGGATTCGTAGGTGAAGTTTAAGAATATGTGAATGCCTAAAGGTTTTACCACAAACATCACAACTAAATGGTTTCTCTCCAGTATGGAGTCTCATATGGCATTTAAGATAATACCGATCCTTAAACATTTTCTTGCAAACGACACAAACAATTGATTTATTCCCAGCTTTGGAAATTGATCGTTTCAAATCAGCCAAATAGCTGGAAGACTTTTCTCCTGAATGAAACGTCAGATGTTTCAGGAATGACTGCCGGTACGTAAAATGTTTACAACACTCCGGGCAGCTGAAGGGTTTCTCAGTAGTTCTACCTCTCACACTGCTGTTTATGCCGGACTGAAGTGTCCTGCTTTCCCTCCAGCCGTCATTGCGGTCTTTATTTTTGGAACCCGACACAATGTCATCACAGTCGTCACCACTCACTCCTGACCACAATTCCCCACTGATTTCATTTTCAGAACAGTCTGAAGCATTCGATTGTAAAAGAACACGTGAATCTGGATTTCTGTCTGCTTTTGGGCCTCCGCAGTCTTCTTCATCAGGTTCTGTTTCCATCTTTTCAGCAACGCTACTGGTTGAAGCTCCAGTCTCGCTGCTGTCTTGAGAGTTGATGTGATGACTTTCTGATAACTGAGGTTTCTCCTCACCTTCCCTCCTCACAGTCAGGTCCGCTCCCTGCTGACTGATCCACAGTTCCTCCACTTCTGCTGTTTCCTGGAGTGGTTCTGTGTCTTGCTGGTCCAAACCCAAGCTCCATAGATCAGGAACCTCCACTTTAATCACCAACAGCTGCTTCTCACCTGCATGAGAAACATGGACATCATGGCATAATGAGACTTTAGTAATTATACAGATGTTATTGCAATTATTTAATTGTTACGTCATTTTTAGCCCTTTGCCTCCAACGTAAAAATGTGACTTTATCCAAAGGGTCTGGCTTTTCTACATCTAGGTCTGCTGCTGCAACGTACACATTTCCAAGGCTGGCATTATTAAGGCACTTCTAATTATCCATCAATCTAACGAGAAAAATTCATACAGAGTAATAAACAGTGATAGGTCCACCCCGTAATTACCCAGTTTCATCCGGACCTCCTGCCGTCCAGCTCCGTCTCCTGCTGGATCTGGGTTTCCGTTTAGTTCTGTCCCTCCATAGTCCTCTCCATCAGGTTCCGTACGTTTAGCCGGGCAGCTGGTTGGAGCTCCCGTCTCTCTCCTGTCTTCGGCTTGGATGTGATGCGGCTCTGATAACTGAAGGCTATCGTCTATAAGCTTCACAGTAACTTGCTCTCCATCTTGACTGATCCACATATCCTCCTCTTCCTCCTTTATGTGGAAGAGTTCTGGCTTCTGCTGGTTCAGTCTGGAGCTCCGCAGATCGGAAAAGTCTTTTTTGATCCCCAAAAGCTGCTGCTTATCTGCAGGAGACATACGGACATTATAACGGATTGCATAATGATACGTTTTTGTGTTTTTTTAGCTCCAATAACTTTGAGTTGAGTCCTATTCAGCAGGACTCCACCGTTTGCTAAAGAAATCCATGTGTTTGTCCACACAGGGCCTGAAAACAAAACAGTCAAAGTTGGCATCATGACTCCAGTCAAACTTCAAGTGATCTAAAAGAAGAACCGAAGTAAAGACCAGAACCAGTGAGTCCTTCAGCAGATCCAAATGAGCCAACCCTTCATCCTTATGTTACCTCAGTAATCAGTTTTCAGCCATGGAGATGAGACATAAAGAAACCCAAACAGACCCAGCTCTAATACCATCATGCATCACAACAACCGTTTCTGCATCTAATTAGATTTCCATCCTGGTGCATGAGATAGAATAAAAATGTTACTTTCAGTTTTCTTATGGACAAAGACAGTAGGATAATTTTTTTTTTTTTTAGATTTCCATCTTTGATCTGTGTTTCTTCTAACTGGATGCTCACTTTAATTATTTAATCTTTTTAAAATATAGTTCAAGTTAAGTTTGGTTCTTTTAAACTGTTCTCACGATTCAATACAAAGGCCCCTTTCAGGGGCTCTTGTATTAAATCAGGACCCCCTGACTGCAGTTGTTTTCATTTTTTAACCTTTTT
The DNA here is from genome assembly GCA_037039145.1 of Fundulus diaphanus. NCBI lineage: Eukaryota > Metazoa > Chordata > Actinopteri > Cyprinodontiformes > Fundulidae > Fundulus > Fundulus diaphanus. Next base: position 23,814,285 of record CM073143.1, on the reverse strand, counting down.
CTGGATTTACCATACTGTTCGTCTGCCAGGAGATGACACAAAATAAAGCTTGTGAAACATTGAAAAGACTCTTATAACCAAACTTACTCATGAAGAGACAAACTTTTCATCACACACCGTGGTGTGGAAAACAAAAAACATTTTTGGATGGCTGTACTTAAAATGATGTCGGTTAAATAGAAATATTTAGCCAATGTTTTTTCTTGTTTTTTTCCCCTGGTTTGTCCTCCCTTTATCCTTCAACCTTTTGTCGTATTTGTCTCTCTATACTTGCCATGGCATCATGTCTTATTTGCTGACTGAAGCAAATACAGCCTGTTGTTTCATTCATTTAATAAAGTCAAATGTGAGACAGGAAGTAAATATTATTGCCCTCCTCCCCCTGCAAGTCAATCAAGTCCCTGCTTCAACTCTGCCTTCGTCTTTTGTCATCTCTGCCTCGTTATACAAGTTGCAACCTGTCCTGTTTGCTCGCTGAAGCGGATGCGGCCTGTAGTATCACTAGCTGTGCAATAGTCCTGTATAAACTGTATAATAACATATGTGCAATAACATATTTATACATAGGAGTGTACAGAATTGTATATTGTATATAGCTGTATAACTGTATCTAACTGATTCTACTTACCTACTTTGACACCTTCTTCTGACTTTTGACTATTGAGCCGATGGGACAAGTGAATTTCTCCACTGTGAGATCAATAAAGCTTATCTTATCTTATCTAATCTTATCTTATCTTAGTTCAATAAAGTCCATTGTTCAGCAGGCGGAGTATCACATTTCCACCTTTAGTGGAGTAAATCTGCCACTAACCTTGTAAGGCAACCAGATCTACCATACTATTTCCAAAAGAACACAAAAATAAAAATAAAAAAAGGCAAAACTCCTTATCCCATTCTATATGTTTTCTGTATTACCTTTTTATTTTGTAAAACTATGCCACTTCTGCGGGTCAACCAACCCCACATAATTCCATTTTTTTTTTATTACAATCTAAACTCAGAAATAGACTACTCTCCCCATAGAAAAACAATGTGCCATTAATATGCATTTTACTATCTTTTAAGCCACAGTGCAATTCCAACACATTTTAAGAACAGAATAAATACTAATTTAATTTCAGAATTTTTTTTCTATTATTGTTTCTGTTTTTCATGGAGAACCTTCAAAATCTATATTGCAAATGTTTTTTTTTATAAGAAGCAGATTTTACACATCTTGAGAGTTTTGTTTTACAAAAGAACAAAAAAATTAAGAAACAAAAAGGTACAGAAGAAAATCTTTACATACGGCTGCTTTAAAGGACATATATTGTAATATTTACAACTTTATTTCCTTTTTAATTGTATTCAAACTTACAGCCTATGTTAGTTATATGTAATTCAATGTCCAAAATCAAGAAATACATTAAACAATGTAGGAAGAAAGTAAGTATATGGCTGCTACCAAACAATGGCGAAAGATGCAGAAGAATGAAAGTTTCTGGGTTGTATCAACCAGATTGGGCGTAAACACATAACATCAGAATCAGAATCATCTTCATTTGTCCATGATCGTGTGCACAATCAAGGAATCTGACTTCTGGTAGAGCACCCACAGCGTGCAGACCTTAGGTATACATATATAGATAGTAGGTTTATGTTTTTTAATATAAAGGGAAAAAAATAGAGGTTGTGAAAGTGCAATACACATATTTATCTGGAAATCCACAGTCAACCAAAGTATTGAACGGCTTAAGCTCCATGTGGTTCTGACCACCTCCAACCCACCTCCTGTCTATATGAGGACTCGTCACCATCCTGGATCAGGCCATTGACAGAGGTGTCATCTGTGAACTTCAGGAATTTCACAGAAAGGTCCATTGTGTTGCAGTCATTTGTGTACGAGGATAAGAGGAGTTGGGAGAGAACAAACCCCTGGGGGGTCACCGATGCTCATGGTTCTTGAGTGGAAAAAGATTCTCCCCAGTGCAAACAAGGCTGGGTTTAGTGTTGATCAGTTGTGTTCTATGATGGTGAAAATATCATATTTTACAGTAACAAATGACAAGGTTAAGATGAAAGGGAGTATTATATGTCAATTGACTAACATTTATTCTGCCCCCTAGAAAGACGTTAATTATACATTATTTGTTGAAAGGTTTTTTACATTTGTCTGAACCATCTTGTAAGGCACAAAAGAAAAAAAGTATATTTATATGGAGATATATGAACGAATGACGAGTTTTGGGTGAAAGGGAGTATTATAAGTCAATTGACATTTATTCTGCCAACTGGAAAGACATTAATTGTAAATTATTTGTTGAAGGGTTTAACAAGACATTTTTGTGAGTTTGGGTCACACCTTTTTACAATTTCAAGGTAAATTGAGGAATATAATTACCCTCAAAGTTTTGACATTTGAAATCTATAGCTTAGCTTTTAACCTAGAAGCACAATGTTGGTTTCAGAAGAAGGTTTTTGTAATTTTTTAAGATAAATTATTACTTTTGGCATGCAACAATACAGAACGTGCAGATTTCTGGTTCTTTTAAAGGCGACCTGGCCCCTGTTTCCCCTTCCAAAATGGCGGACATATTGACGTATTTCTATAGCGGAAAATCAAGCATCAGGCAAAAATCTGAAAAAAAAATCACCCTCTATTTAATCAACTTTATCCTCACAGAGCTTCTTCCTACCTGCAGTCTGGTTTCTCCCATCATTCTGCAGCTGACGGACGCCGAGTTGTTTTATTTGCAGTTTGTCCTCCAAAGGAAGACTGTCAACGTTCTGATGAATATAATTCCCCTTCTCCATGATGTCTGCTCTATCTTAAACAAACTGGAGACTCGTAAACCAGACCCATGCGCATAAACTACAGCTAGTTACATTTATGTCAGACGGACTGGATCAAATGAGCCTCTTTTGTTTATGCAGCCTTTAACATTTTGATCAGGCATCTGCACAGACAAGCTTTACTTCGTTTTGTGTCGCTGCTGCCATTTGCTGGAGTGGAGTAGCTCCTGTAAAATCCAGTCGGCCAAATTTTGTCCACTTAAGTTCTGTTATGCAGAAAATGGATGCAACTGTTGTTAGAACAAAACAAAAAGGATAATCAGGGGTTCAGTCCTTAATCCAGAAGAGGCGGGAGGTTCATTATTAAACCAAAACAGCAGTTTTGGTTCAATAATGAACAAACAGCTGCATGTAGCAAGGAAACTATGTTTTTACGTTGTCACTTTTTATGCATTCTATTTGGGATTTTGTGTGTTGGACCAAGATATGGTAGTGCTTAATTGTGAAGTAGAAGGAAAAATAAATATAGATTTCATACAATTTCTTCCAATAAAATTTAAAAATGTGACATGCAATTGTATTAATCTCCGTGGATGTGGATGTGTGTGCTGAACGCACTTTGGGTAAAGGGGCTTTTAAATGATCAGTGTGAGTAGAACAGGAGCAATATTAGTTAAGTTTTAATAGGCATAACTATGTGTTTAGAGTAATGTTCAGTGTTTTGCTTTTTTGTTGTTTTTTATTTTTGAGAGTTTATTGGTCTTAACTTAAAATAGCTCATTCATCTGTTTGTTTGTTGTGTCCCCTGCGGCTTGGGACACATTTTAAACAGGATTCTAACTTTCCAGCAACAATAACTTAATTTTTACCACACTCCATGAAGTCCAACTTTGTAGCGTCCATGACTAATAGCTGTCTCGTCAACAGATTTTCCCGCAGGAGCTGTTTCTCTCTGCAACTCATGGAGAGTCACCATGGGCCTCATGGTTGCTTTTCTGCTCTCCTTGACTGGTCTTTGGGGCTGCACAGTATTACAATGTTACATCACTGCAATAACAGTGTATGCAATGTGTATATTGCAAAGAACTACCGGGATTGCAAAAATTGTTAGCTAATTATGTATGTGCCAGGAACTCAGGCTATCTATGTTCGTATTCGATGGCACTTGCAGTATAAAAAGTTTTATAAGGTAAACAGGTGGCAGGTTGGTCAAGTCATTAAGAAACTGAGCTGTTTCATTCTTGAAACAGCAGATGTTGGCTAGAAGCAACTTTATTGAGATGGAAATAATGAATTTTATTTTTCCAGTCGCTGAATAGACATCTCATTTTCTGGGGTCTATCTTTGTTATGAACCCAGAGAATAAAGACGTAAACACTTCTAAATTATTTGTTTATTTATATCAAGTCATATTGTGATCCTAATTTCACCAACATTATCACATATTTGTCACATGTTGCATTTTTTTCTAATATCGTGCAGCCCTACTATCATGTAGTTAGACCAAACTGTTTCCATGTTCAGATCATGGGAAGAACAGAGCTCTGTAAGATGTATATAAAGCTTGGGATATTGTTTCACATTGTTTCAATAATTTTATTGAATAATTTATCTGTAATGTAGTTATACACTTTTAATCTTTTATTTTACATAAGTACAAGTTTTTTATATTTCCTGTAATTTTGTGTAAATATTTATATTGCTCTAAATTGTTTGATTCATCCTTTTGACGGTTGGGAAAAATCAGCCGTTGTCCTGGGGAAGGGTGTCCGTGTAGATGCCTGTTTAAAACACTGGCGTTACGTCAGAACGTCGCTTCCAAACAGACCATCGTTTTTTTCCCCAGGTTTGGACGCAATTTTTTTTAAGACCTAAGCAGATCCGCTCATGCAGCCTGGTAGAAATGTTCGCGGCTGTAGTGTGAGGTGATCGGCCTGGTATATTTTAAAGATAGCAGAGACCATGAAGGAAGTGGAATGTGTCCGCCAGAACAGCTCTGAAAGTCTGCTTTTCGAGGACGAAGTGCAGATGAAACAGCCCGGCGTCCATGAGGATGATGGTAGAATCGATTCAGTTGGTAAGAAGAAGCTCTGATTTAATGCTGTTAGCTAGCTGCAGCTCTGGGCTTTCCTCTCGGGCTGTTTAACTCGCCGCCTTCTCTCCAGCTTTGGATCATTCGGTCTCGTTTAAAACTAGTCTAACAGCGGCTAACAGAGGAAAAAACAGGAAACATTACAGGAAGTTAGAAATACTGGAAACCTATTTCCTTTGGTCAAGATGGACTGAAGTAACATGACACCCAGATTAGATGTGTGCTCTCTGTGTTAAATTCTGACTAATCGAGTTTATTTTGCAGAAAGTACAGGCGAGCTCTAATGTGATTTACTCAGTCTGTAATGTTACCAAGCATCAGGTTTGTCTTAGAATAGCTTAGGAACAAATTTCAAACAAGTTTTATATCAAAACAAACGTTTAATGTGGGATAACATTGAAATGGCTTTGAAATTATATTAAGATCATGTGTGTTGGCTAAAAACGAAAAAAAATGGCTTTAAAAGCTATTATTTGGCAATTTATGTTGCTCAGTTTCCTATAAAGAAAATAGGAAAGGTGACACAAAATATCCAAAAATGGCCTAATTTTAAGTTGTCTAACATAGTGTAATGTAAAGGGCTATATAGTGGTTGGTACTAGCGCCGTTGCCTTGCAGCAACACGGTTCTGGGTTTGAATCCCGGCCTGGGGTCTTAATGCATGGAGTTTGCATGTTCTCCCTGTGCACGGATGGGTTCTCTCTGGGTACTCTGGCTTCCCCACACAGTCCAAAAACAGTCGCCTGTTAGGTTAATTGGTCTCTTTAAAGTGGCTTTAGGTGTAAGTGTGTCTCCATGTTGCCCTCTGATGGACTGGTAACCTGTCCAGGGTGAACCACTGGAGATGAGCATCACGTATGAATTTTTTTTTTTCAGAGAATTTTCTTTTTTTCTATTTGTTTAAGTAAACATTGCAGTTAAATCCTGAAATTAAGATAGAAACTCATTTCAAATTGTTTTAACTATTCTAATTAAACATGTGCTCACGTCACAAATCAGTAGTTTGTTTGTTTTTTAGTTGAAACCATATATTTGCATTCACAGTATAAAAACACACTGGTTTTTTTTCTTGTTACCTGACATCAAAAAAGACTAATAAATAAGATTGTTGGCTTTTATCTTTTTTTTGTCTCCTAAATTCAGAAGTTGACAGATACTGAAAATATTTGGTACTATAACAATCATCCTCCATCCATTCATCCATCCATTTTCCAAACCGCTTAATCCCTCATGGGGTCGCGGGGGGTGCTGGTGCCTATCTCCAGCGTTCACCGGGCGAGAGGCAGGGTACATCCTGGACAGGTCGCCAGTCTGTCGCAGGGCAACACAGATAGACAAACAGGACAAACAACCATTCACACCTAAGGACAATTTGGAGAAGCCAATTAACCTAACAGTCATGTTTTTGGACTATGGGAGGAAGCCGGAGTACCCGGAGAGAACCCACGCATGCACAGGGAGAACATGCAAACTCCATGCAGAAAGACCCAGGGGTGTACTCGAACCCAGGACCTTCTTGCTGCAAGGCAACAGCGCTACCCACTGCGCCACTGTGCGCAGTGGGTATCCACATCCAATGGATGGATGGATGGATGGATAACAATCATCCTATCCAGTAGAAAAATCTACTCATCCTCATATCAGGTAAACATGGTTTTGTCAGGCTGAAGCTCCAACAATAAGCATTGGCTGTGCCGTCTACAGGAATGAAAAAACAAAAAATAAATAAATAAACAGGATATGTTCCCTTTTTATTATCAATGGGAATTCTTGTCCTACAACAACAAATACAGGAGCCACAGACACGGTTATAGTAACATACTTCTATTGGATGAATGGATTTTAGTGCATCCTGAAATGAAATGTCGCTTTTATAATTCCACTGTCTGTGCGTCTGTATGTTTTTGGCTCAGTTTTCATTAAATAATTTCACTGCAGTAGTTAACATTAGGCCAGTAAGGACACGTTCAACTCAACTCAAGAGGATTTCCACAATGCTTTTTCCAAAACCAAGAAGAATCCCTTCTGTTTCCTTTCAACATGGCTTAATATTTAGCAGATTTCCTTCACGATGTGTTTGCAACCGGAACTTGCAGAGTATTTCATGGCTTGATTCTGTTTGCATTCAGCATGAGCAAATTGTGCTGTTTGTAAGGATCTGTAAATAAGAAGCTGAGAGAACAGAACAGAGCTCAGGATCCTGTCACATTTCTTCAGAAATGTTTAAGGAATTGTGCAGGGTTGTTCTCCTCGGTTGCATTATTTATATATATATATATATATATATATATATATATATATATATATATATATATATATATATTCTAAACATTGCCGTTTTGGCTCTTCCGATCATCACTAATTTGCATGCATTCCTGCCACGAATGTCCTCTTCTCCGTTTTTCTCTCCATTAAATGCAGACCTGGCCAAATGCTTGAGTGTCATTTGTGCTTTCTGTCCTCTCAGCCTCTAGCCAGTTGCAGCAGATGGCCCATCCATGCTGAGCCCTGCTCTTCTGGAGGCTTCTTCCTGTTAACAGGGAGTGGTTCCTTTTCACTGCTGCCACGTGCTTGCTCAGGATGAGGGATTGCTGCAGGGCTAAGGACTTGATGCAATCAGCTTGTTTCTTTGGGCAGCTCTTACTAAAAGTGATCTATCTTACAAAGCCCAGTAGATTGCATCAAGTTACTGACTTTGCAATACTGACTCATTGTGTGGCAACAATAAGGAGGAACAACTCCATTTGTAACAAGAAAAGAAAAGCCCAGCAGGGCTGATTTCATTATGAGCGGCCATCTGCTGCACCTGACTGGGACCTGAGAGACAAGAAGCGCACAAATGCCCTTTCAGACTATGATCTTTTGAACAGGCAATCACAAACTCTCCTGTATGGGGGAGGGGGGGGGGTCCCTTTGTTGTAACAATATATATCGATCGATAGACGTGTGGCGCGATAGGAAAAAATAGGGTCGATAAAAACTTCGATAGACAGTTTTACTTCCTTGCTACAGTCGGCACGTCGTCACAAAGCGCCGCCCTCTCAAACCACAACACAGAGCATGTGAATATGTCGCAGCAAGTAGCGGCGGAGGAAACGGTCCCAAAACGGGGTTTTACTAGTTCGCCAGCCTGATAGAAATAAACCACAGTGATTTGTAAAACTTGCAAGGAACCGGTAAAAGCAGAGTCTGGTAACGCAACCCACCAGTATTCATCACGTAAGCCGCTCACACCCGCAGCAGCGCGAGCTGTGCGCGGCCCCGCGAGCTGTGCGGCTCCGCTGGTACAGCAGCTAAACTGGGCTCCCTTATTTGTGATAAAATGACAAAGCGTCCAAGCGGCATAAGGACATAACGCATGCAGTAACATGCTTCATAGTGATGGATATGTCTGCTGTAGAGACTGACATTTTTTCGGGAATCCCGCGGGTCACGTGATTCCCACGGGAATCCCGCGGGATGGGAGTCAACATCAGTAAATATCACGTGATTGGGACGGTACAGGATTAAATATCAACGGGAGCAGACGGGAGCGGGAGTAAACCAACAACAGGTACAATTAACTAGGATCGATGCCAAAAGATTAAATAAACTAGAAGATCAAAAATTTAGGTTCGCCGCCGCCATTTTGTAGTTTTTTTTCCAAGAAACCGAAACTATAATGCAGGTCAAAGAACTACACGACCCAGAAGCCAACAGTGCATCCGGTTTATATTTTCCGCCAGCGCTCAAAAAACAGAATGGGAGGGGGGGGGGGGGAAATCAACCGCTAGTGGCGAACTCAACCTGGAAAAGTTGGATCAGCAACGCAAAGTAAGGACTTATTTATTAAACTCACAGCGCAACTGTAAAGTTGCAAATATTAACAAACTTGACGAGAGTTGAATGTCACGGTGTTAACACTCAGTACCTGCTTGTAAAACGTGTTTCCTGGACTAATTTCCCAATGTGCAACAGTGTAATAATACGGCCAATAACTTAAAACTACTTTATTATTTTATTTAGTATTGTCTGAACAGTTGTGTTTTTTTCTGTTTTAACCCAATAACTGAACAATGTGTTAACACTTCTGTTTCACTATTTAACAAAAGTAAAACATGTACTTCCATGTCTGGTCGGGTAAAAATGAGACGGAGCCGACTGGACCGGCTGTTCCTGAGTCCAGTTAGCTCCGCATCATCCCTGAAAATTAACATAATCTCACTTTTAACTTTTGATAAAAGTTGACAGATCTGTCTAAGAATGTGTTTAATGTTCAATGAATGTATTGGTTCTGATAGTAAACCCTAATTAGTTTGTGGATATTTTATTGCAAATGGAAAAATACTAATATGCTTGAATGATATTCAACTTTTAAAAATTTTTTTTAGAGTTTTTGAACCACATTATCTAAATTGTGACAGTAATGGCTTTATGCACTTTTTTCTTAACCGAGTATAGATCTCTTTCTCGGTGCATTATTCTTTAGTTTCAGCAATTTGAAATATAAAAGTAACTTCATTGTTCATGTGAAACAATTACTTAATGAATTAGTAAAAAGCAACATTGTACATTTTGTTTATTCAACTAAGATAGGCATGGTCTGTTTCCGTCTTTGTTACTTTTTTATTTATTTATTATAATTACTTTTACTTTAACTGGCCTTTACTACAGCTAAAACAGGAACTTAACTGACCCTTCATGGACATTCAGGTTTAATGTATTTCCAGAAAACTTAATGAAGACAACAAGAATGGGAGTAGGGCAGGAGCGGGAGTCATTCTGAGTGGGAGCGGGATGGGAGTGGGAGTAATTTTACCAGGAGCGGGACGGGACAGGATTTTTTTTTCTACTCTGGCCCGGGATTGGGACGGGACACAATTGTTTTCAGTGGGAGTGGGACGGGACAGGAGTGAAAATCCACTCCCGTGTCACTCTCTAGTCTGCTGTTCTCTGCAGCTGAAAAACCTGCCACTCTTTATTTAACCAACCAAAGTTGGTTAAATAAAGATTTAATTGGAATTCTGTGTTTGTGTTCTTTATTTAAATCAAATCATTTAGCAATATCATAAAATGTCCAGGCAGAGCTGCACATAAAATATGGTTTTGAATATTTTCAATAATTATCGATATCGATCAATATGCATTTTTTTTTTATCGATAAGCTTTTTTTCTATATCGCCCAGCCCTAACAAAACGGGTGAATTCGAGCATACTGTTAGTTTATTTTACAATGCCTACCACCTGCTCCCGGTTGCTCACAGAGGCATTCCAAATCGTCGGATGTACGTTTCTTTCGTTTACCGAAGGACGAAGAAAGAAATGGATATTTTCAATGAAAAGGACGCAGGCAGACAATCCCAATCGACTGTGGGAGCCATCATACCACAACAGAATTTGCAGTCTACACTTCATCTCCGGTAAATACAACTTCATTTTGCACTGGTCATTGTTCTACTTAAATAATTATATAAATAAAAAAATAGGATATATACTTAAGTCAAGACGTAAACGTTCGTTTTGTAATAATATACGTACATGTACAATGTATGCAAACCCTCTGGCATGAGTCTGTGAAAAGGATTAATAAGACAAAAACACCAAAATAATCCTATGTGAACAATGGTTTTTTTAACCTACCACTACTTCCTCTCTGCTGAGGCGCTGTCTGTGTCCGACTCCGCTTTCATATGTTACACAAACATGTCTGAACATGTCACGATATAAAATGATTGTAGCCGTCCAGTGGTTTCATGGCTTTCATGCTCTCTCGTGTGTACTGCCCCGGCGTGTTGATAAGGTAGCTGTATATGTCGCCGTACGAAACACTTGGCCAGCATTTCACAGACTCAAATCAAAACAATAACAATGAACTGGTCTATCCCTCATACTGAGCAAGCATGAAGTGACAGTGGAGAGGAAATCTCCCCTTTAACAGGAAGGAAAAACCTCCAGCAGAAACAGGCTCAGTATGAACAGTCATCTGCCTCGACCGACTGGGGGTTAGAGAAGACAGAGCAGTGAGACAGAAAGCACAGAAGCTCACATTGATTCAGGAATCCTTTCTATGTTAAATGGTAATGCCAGATGATCTGCCTCCCCTGGATGATGTCACAGGTAACAGAACGCCAAACCATGTGTACCTACTATGAAGGGAAAAAAAAATACAGAGAACAAAAAGTTAAAAATTGAAATAACAAGAAACAATGCAAAATTGGAGAACAGTAGGACTCAGCAGAGTGAGAGAAATAGATCCTGGTGTCCTCCAGCAGCCTAAGCCTATAGCAGCATAACTACAGACAGTGTCCAAAATTAACTTCCTGGTTCACGGGCGAAGTTGGCCAGTAGATGTGAAAATCAACCGGCCAAGCATATTTTTTTACCAGCCAAGGTAATTCTGACTCCTGCTAAATATCTCCACATAATCCCGCTACGTAATTAGCCTGAGCTAAACGCTAGTTGTTAGCAAACGGATATGACGCAGTTGCTGTTGTTCTCGCGTCACACGTGCGTGTGTTTGTGTACGTGTGCGCTTATTGTCATACGAGCTGAAAGCAGAGGAACATAAAGAAGCATCCACCCCAATGTTGACTAAAAAATATGATTTATTAGGTACAAACATTTACTCGCTATGTGGCAGCTAGCCCTCTGAAATTTACTCTCCAAACGGAAAATTTACTCACATTTGGTGTCTGGCGAGTGTTAATTTTGGACCCTGACTACAGAGATGGCTCAAGATAACCTAAGCCACTCCTAGTCTTAAAAGTACACAGGGTGTCTGACTCACGGACTAAAACTAGGAGTTGGTGCCACAGGAGAGGAGCCTGATAGCTAAAGGATCTGTGCCCGTATTCACAAAGATACTCAGAGTCCTCTCAGAGAACTCCTATCTTAGCCTAAAGATTCCTACCTAAGAGTCTTGGCTTAAAAGTGATTCAGATCGCTGCTGAGAGCGACTCTGAGGAAGGAGACAACACAAATTTTTGTCTTAGTGAGAAGGTGTGGTTGACCCTGTTGCTCATAAGAGCTGTGATTGGTTGATGGTACAAGACAAAAAAACACACAGATGTGCTCCTAGCAATCAAAGGAACCAATTAGACTGGATGAAAAAATGATGATGAAATTTAGCAATATTAATTAATTGTCACAGCATCAAAAAGTTAGAATTTATTTACGTTTCACCATTATTTTGAATTGCTTATTTATTTTTACTCGCCAGTCATTTTACTACTTTATCTATTTATATTAAAGTGCATTCACCTGTCCACATTTTACTGGAATTGCCGGCTTGTATAAAGCGATTGTATTTGGCGAAACGGCCGACATAAAAAGAAGGGAAAAAAGGTGGAAACCCCAAACTGGACAGCAGTGCTGCCCAGCGCACAGCTCTGGGAGAGAATAGAGCAATGCTGAAAAGTAAATTGGTCCTTGGATCACGGCGCAAATACGCGGACTTGGAAGCGTGTTGCCGCAGATCAATGCATCTTTTTCTCTGCGCGTGGTGCTTTTACGCACCAGCCCGGCGAGAAGCGCTCCGTGCAGCGATCAAAAGCGAGATAGTATCACCCATTTTTTTTTATTTGTGATTATTCAATATATTTCCCAGTATTTATTTATCCTCAATAAAACTACGTTACTAGTCATGCCTTTAACCCGTATTTAGCTGAAACTAAATAGTTTCCCCCTTTGGGGATGATAAAGTTTTATCATATCTACATATTAATAATTGTATGATTGTTAAAGAAGTTTATGTGCTCATTTCCTCCACTGGTTAGGTGGTGGATCAGCCAATCAGCTCTCTCTGTTTCCACCATCCCTGCTTAAGACACATTTAGGCTCACTGAAAGTCCTCCTCAATATTCCTAACATTTTTTCACCTTAGAAGCTCTCTTAAGAGCTAGGGTGCTTTGAGAATAACCTTTATCTTATCAAGGTAAAAGTCTTAGAAAAATCATAGAATACAGGAAATTCTAAGATTTTTCCTAAAATGACGTCAGTAAGAGCTACTTTTAGTCTTGGGATGTTTTGTGAATACGGGCACTGTAGTGTGCAAGCAAGGTGCTCTGTTAGGAACATATGGAGCAGTCAGATCTCTGACGTATGATGGAGCTTGATTATTAAAGGCTTTATATATGCGAAGGAGAATTTTAAATTCTGTTCTGGATTAGCCAATCGGTGACAAACTTAGAAAAATGGACATCTACGTAGCCAGACGGCCAAAACAAAAATGAAATGTGCTATTTTTCTTTTTTATTGCAGTCTTTAGACAAGAGTCTATAATCCAACAATCCTTGTAGATAAAACGTTCTCATTACTGAAAGGCTTTTACAGCTTTTCAGAAAAAGCCAACAAAAGGTCCAAAGTCAGTTTAGCACAGGAATCTATTTAAAGTGAACTAATCGGGTTAATTCACAGGTTTTCTGATTTCTTAATACAATTTCATATTTAAAGGACATTGACACATTCTGCTGGATATTCAGACAAGACTAAGCAGAACTCAAGTTCATTAATGCATTGAGATCTTGGAGACTCTAGGATGCGATCAGTGTGGTGGAATATTGTGGCAAAAGCTAAATGCCCAGGATGCCATTTTAAGGGCTTTAAATAAAAGCCGTTTAATGAGCTGATAGGTCAGCACTGTTTGTTTTCGGCATGCTACGGTAACTAATGAACACCGTCTGAAAGAAAATGTGCCAGGACAGATGTAAATAAGGTGATGGGCTCTATTAAAAAGTAAAATAAGATCCGAGATCCCAAGAAAATTGTACGAGCTACAACCCGATTCATCCATAAACTGTTAATTTCCGTTTCCTGCAGATGATCAGCAGCTGTTGGTGATTAAAGAAGAGCGCCCCTTTGAGTGGAGCTACAGTGATGACGAGCAGGACACAGAGCACTTCCACATGAAGGAGGAGAAGGAGGAACTCTGGACCGATCAGGAGGGAGAGGAGGATCTCTCCAGCTTTCCCCTAAATGTTATCGTGAAGAGTGAAGATGAAGAAGAGGAGGAGGAATATCGGTCTTCACAGCTTTATCACAGGCAAACTGAACACAACAGAGACAAAGAACCTCTGAGCTGCAGCTCAGTTCAGTTTATAAAAACAGAGCCAGTTGACGACGACTGCTCTGGACCAGAATCTACAGTAAAGCCAGGTCTACACAGTTACTTTAAGATAAAACCTGCTGGAAACGCTTCCGACTCCTCTGAGACTGAGGTCAGCGATGATGGTGATGATCGCTGGCAGGAACCACTGCCTGATTTTGGAGCAGAAATTGGACATAACGGTTTAAAGGAGGGCAAAGCACCTGATTCAGGTGACACAGCCAAGGCACTGTACAGCTGCTTTGAGTGTGATAAACAATATTTCTACAAGCAGTCCCTCCATAGGCACATGAAGTGTCATTCCTCCGGTTCGGGTAACACAAAACCCTGCAGTGGGCAGGAAAGCGCAGAGTCAGACCCGGTAGTGGCGAAGAAAGAGAAAGTGTTCATTTGTGACGTCTGTGGGCATGGGTTTAACCAAAGGACAAATCTTACCACGCACAGGAGAGTCCACACGGGGGAGAAACCATTCAGTTGTGATGACTGTGGCAAAAGATTTAACCAGCGAGGCAACCTGCGCAATCATAGGCGAATCCACACAGGAGAGAGGCCGTTCATATGTGACTTCTGTGGTGAGAGGTTCAGGAATCAGGGGATTCTCCAGGCGCACATGAGGGTCCACACCGGAGAGAAGCCTTTCGTTTGTGGTGTCTGTGGCAGGAAGTTTTCCCGCAAGACGCATTTTGAGACCCATATGAGAGTCCACACAGGAGAAAGGCCGTTTAGCTGTGGCATCTGTGGGAAAGACTTTCGCCATAAGCTACATTACCAGGAGCACATCAGGGTCCACACCGGCGAGCTGCCGTTTCCTTGTGAGGTTTGTGGGAAAAAATTTCGACTTCAGTGTAATCTAAAGAGACACTTGAGAGTTCACACGGGCGAAAAGCCCTTCAGCTGCGACGAATGCGGAAAGACGTTCAGCTGCAAATCCCATCTCAAACGGCACACGAAGGTTCACACGGGGGCGCGTCCCTTCTCCTGCGAGATCTGTGGAGATACGTTTGCAGAACCGGGAGCTGTGAGGAGCCACATCCTTGTCCACACGGGAGAGAAGCCGTTCGAGTGCGACACTTGTGGGAAAACGTTTAGACAGAAAAGCACGCTTACGAGACACAAAGTTGTCCACACGGGAGAGAAACCATACTGCTGTGCTCTGTGTGGCGCACGATTCACACAGCAGTGTAATCTAAAAACTCACATGAGACTCCACACAAGATGAAGCAAGATTTTTCTCAATAAGTCCAGCTTTAAACCAACGTGTTAATATGTAGACCTTCTTGTCCTCATATCGGTGTGTTTACAGTGATAAGTAAGTACTTACAATGTTTTCTGATTAACTTTAGGAGAGTAACTGACTGAAACTGTAAGGAGTGAAGTTCCCGTGCACCTGAAAACACTCTCCTGTTTTACATCTTGAACCAAAGCCCAGAGCTGCTCGGTTTTAAAAGATCTTCAGTTTCCATTTTCCTGCCTCCTCCTTCAGTCTGAGGACTGACTGAAGAGGAGGAATCAGTGATGTAAGAACCTGGCGTAATAAACCTGAGCTCTTGAGGAACACTGCAGGGAGGAAAACCTTTGGATCGGTGCATGGAAATGAAAAGTTGTGTGCTCCTCAGGTCTGATTTTCCATGTAACGTGTAAACAGGAGGATTGCTGTTTACACGTTATTCCTTATTGGAGGATTGTCCTACTGTGGAAACAAGATCAACTAAGTATTACTGGAAAGTGACTGGTTTAAAATGTAAACATTGTTTCTTCCCGTCAGTGGTAGGTGCTCTGCGGTGAAGGACATGGGTAATGTGCTGATATATTGGCCTACAAATGAAAGAAATTGTAATTACAGTTTAGAACCCACAACTCATACTGTGCTCAACTCGGCCAGTAGCTCGTATGTTGAATGTCCTCTGCCATGGAAATCGTTTTAAACAGACTGTCCTCTGTAATACGACCACACTTACAAGTCAACAATTTTTGCTCAGAGCAAGACGGCACAAACATGAATTTAAAATGGTCTGTAGGTATTACTATAAATAACACTTTTTGAAAAAAAAAAAGCCCTTTGATCTTTTGATACCAGTTTGTGTTTATTAATTGATGCCTCTCTAGTATGTTATCTGCAGTAGATAAACCACAAAATTAAATGATCCAGTCTCTGTTACTGACTTAGATCAAGGGCTTAAAAACATGATTTATCCTCCTAAAAAAGGCATAATTGTTGCTTTCCGCTTTATAATTTTCAACTCAGTGCTTTGTACTACAGGTTATATACTAATTAGACCAATCAGAGCAACTAAAACATCCATCCAGACCTGGTTATCCTGGCAGGGCTGTAGGGAGAGGAGGTGCCCATCTCCAGCAGTTACTCTGCACAGGACAACACATGCACAAGACAGACAGACATCCACTCAAGCTCACGCCTAAGGGCAATTTAGACAAATTAACCTCACAGTCATGTTTTTGGACTGTGAATCCAGGCATGCACAGGGAGAGCATGCAGAAAAAACCCAGCCTGGGATTAGAACCCAGGACCTTTTTGTTGCAAGGCAACAAAGCTCATAAAAAAAGACTCTCAATCAAGCTACCTTTATTTTCAAATGCATGCCGTGATCTAGTTTGGCCATTAGTTCAACAAAAGCCAACCTAGAGCTAATCAGCTGACGTGTGAATGTAGCTGAGGACCTCATCTAATCTCAATTACCACTATCAGTTAAAAATAACATATTCATCATTAAATAAATGTTCAGCTCCATTTCCTTGTATGTTGTAAGGCTTACAGCAAACTAGATACTGGCAGATTCTGTATTTTTTAACGAGTTGCAGAAGTGTTTACATTTCCAGCACAGCTTTTCATCGTTGCATGTTCTTTATGCCATGTTCTCTGGGTCCTGAATGACGTCTTTTAAGTCGGTTTAGCTGCAGCAGAGCGTGACGCGGTTTACCTGTGAGCGGCTCGCTCTGCCATCAGAGAGCCACAAAATGAGGTTCGCCTGAGAAATGCAGCAGACGTGTCGTTTCTATGTATATAAACTGAGGACAAGCATTTTAAAAGCTAATAAAAGGACTTTTAAATAAAAAAAGGTCCTCAGAGTGATGCGAGTAAATATCGTTGCCCATTTTCTCCCACTGAAGAAGATCAAATGATGTTCTACTGCAGGTGTCATTTATCTGGATTCACACTTTATATGCCACTTAAACGGTCAAAACGATGTGGATTCAAACACTGTACTTGTTGTTTATTGGGAAAAAAATGTTACAAGATGTTAAAATAATATTGAGTATGCACAGTTTTTACATATAATAGTAAACGGATAGATGCAGGGAAGGCAATGTAAAGCACAGCCTCTTACCGGGGATATGCAAACCGTAAAAACGCAGAAGAAAAGAAGGAACGTCGCTTACAGGTCATTGAATGTGCAGCTATGTTACAGAGAATAAAGCCGGAGTTAGCCTTCATGTGACTGAAGATCAAATATGCCTTTATTGGACAACAAATACTCTTGGAAACAAAGTCAATGTGTTAGTAATAGTTTACCTTTATGACACGTATTTATTACTTGTAAAGTTTTTATGTGAATTGTGTGCCGGCATTATAGTTTGTTACGTGTGTGTTTACCATGTGTGATTTGGTTTTGGCAGAAGGGTTAACAGAAATGTTTGGCACTGGTTATAACTTATGAAAATTAAAGGTTTGTGTCATTTTGTTACTTTAATAAACGTGTTAAATATTGAACTGACTGAAATTTCTTCTGAGTGTTCAGGCTTTCTCTTCCATTCGCCATGCAGTGTTAATGCCTGCAGTCAGACAAAGAGAGCTGGTCAATAAAACACTGCAGGCTGTGGCTATCTGCAGGCTGCATTAACAGACCAAAGCCTGTTGGCACGATTCAACGAAGGACTATTAGTATTCTCTTTAACCATCACACAAGCCTTAAAACGTCTCCGTCTAGTTGTCATTATTAAACTAGATGTATCTCTGATTCCTGCTGGTTCTAATGAAGACTGAAATATGTCCTCTGGTTTTCTGTAGACAGGAATTGTGTAACGGGCAGCGATTAGTGTGGAGCATTGAGCAGCAGCGACAGACTGCAGTTCCCGCAGTGCAGCAGAGGCTCCCCGTGAAAGCCTTGCCATCTGTGCAAGCAGAGGGCCGACGGAACGTCTCCGGTTGTTTCACCCCGTTACGTTATTAAAACTTTGGGACTCAGTGCTTTGTAAAATGTTCAGACCCCATATTTTTGGCAGGGGGATTTTATGTGACAGACCAACACAAAGTAGTGCATAATTGGAAAGTGTAGTGGGCATTTTTATTCAGTCCCCTGATAGTCCTGAATAAAACACACCACAACCGAACGCCTTGAGAAGATACCCAACAGGCAAATAGTCCACCTGTGTGTAATCTGATCAATGCAGCTGTTCTGTGAAGGCCTGGGAGGTTTGTTAGGAAAACAGCATCAGAAAGATGGAGGAACACAGCAGGTGGGTCCGGCAGAGCAGACGTTTTAAAGCAGGGTTAGAATTTAAAACATCTCACCGAGCACTATTCACACCATCACCTGGAAATGAAAACTGAAAACCAACCAAGACATGACCGGCCATCTAGGCTGACAGACCAGGCAAGGACAGCGTTATTCAGAGAAGCAGCCGAGAAGCTCATGGCAGGTCTGCAGGAACTGTAGTGATTGACAGCTCAGGTGGGATGTGTTTGTATGTAACTGTTATTTGTCCAGGTAGATCTTATTTAGATTTAAAAAAATATATCTTTTTTTAAGAGAAACCTGGCCAAGTTTGACAGTAGGACACAGACAATTCCAAATAAAAAACTGCAGACGTGAAATTACAATCTGGTACAATCTGTCCCTAGTTCAACTATTAGGGAGGTTCTCCAAAAAAAGAAAAGTAAAAAAAAAAGCTGACCTCATGTAAGAGTGACCAAAAGAAAGCTGTGAAATGCCCCTTTTCAGTTAGCCGTGTGTGTAAGGAAGAGTTTTAAATACCTGCTTCAAACAAAGCTAGAGAGCAGAAAACACACGGCAAAGAATAAAACCGACACTTTTTGTGCTCTGCTGCTGAAAGAGCTCTGTTTGCTCCGGGTGAAGTGAGGGAAGTTCACCAGGAGATAGACCCATCCCCCAACATTCACTCCACTGGAGCAGAAAAGTGTAAAACAACTGACTGCAGTGTGGTTTTCACTGTTGTTTCACAAGACAACCCAAAGCAAGACACGCCATGACTATCATGTCAGAAACAAACATCTGAAAGATTTGACAGTTCTCCTCAGCAGGATTTTCCATTTACCAGGAGGAGAGCTGCAGTGGAAACGGACTCAGGAAGGAAGGCCATCTGTCTCCACCAGCAGGGGAGTGAGAAGACAGGAGAGAAAGAACAAGGACAGGGCAGCTTTAATAGGTTTTTAGCTGTTCAAGCTGTCTCCAGGTCAAAAAGGAGCTACTTTTTTATTTTCTGATCTAATCTGTTATGAGTCACATAATAGCATAAAGGTTACCAAAGTATGCAAAACAGCAACATTTCAGCACTTCTTTGACTTGAAAATTAACATTTATTCAATTAGATTTTATTTATATCGCGTCAGTTTACGACACACGTCATCTCAAGGCATTTTACAAAGTAAAAATTCAATCAAAACTTATAGATTGCAGAAAGAAACCCAACAGATTGCGTCAAGCCTTGACAAGCAGCATTCATGCCTCATGAAAGACTGTAGAACCTCAGGGGAGAGTCGTCTGCATTGTTCATGGCTTTGCAGCAATCCCACATACTGAGCATGCATTTAGCAACAGTGGAGAGGAAAACTCCCCTTTGACAGAAAGGAAAACCTCCAGCTCAGTGTGAACGGCCATCTGCCTCGACCTGCAGGGGTTAGAGAAGACAGAGCAGAGACACAAAAGAGTACAGAAGCACACATTGATCCAAGAATCATTTCTATGTTAGAGGGTAATGGCAGAAGATCTGTCCCCCGGGATGGTATCACAACTAACAGAACGTCAGACCATATGTACCCACTAAGACAAGAAAAAAGAGTTGAAAATGAAGTTAAAAGTTGCAATAACAACAAATAATCCAAAATTGGAGAGTAGTAGGAGAACTACTAGCAGCAGAGTGAGAGAAATAGATCCTGATGTCCTCCAGTAGCCTAAGCCTATAGCAGCAAAACTATAAAGGTAGCTCAGGGTAACATGAGCCACTCTAGTTATAAGCTTTGTCAAAAAGGAAAGTTTTAAGATTAGTCTTAAAAGTAGACAGGGTGTCTGCTTCACGGACCAAAACTGGGAGTTGGTTCCACAGGAGAGGAGCCTGATAGCTAAAGGATCTGCCTCCCATTCTACTTTTAGAGACTCTAGGAACCACCAGCAGACCTGCAGTCTGAGAGCGAAGTGCTCTGTTAGGAACATACGGGGTAATCAGAGCTCTGATATATGATGGAGATTAATCATTAAGGGCTTTATATGTGGGCAGGAGAATTTTAAATTCTATTTTTGATTTAACAGGAAGCCAATGGAGAAATATGATCTCTCGTTAATTTTAATCAGAACTCTTGCAGCAGCATTTTGGATCAGCTGAAGGCTTCAAACTGCATTTTGTGGATTTCCTGATAGTAAAGAATTACAATAGTCCAGCCTTGAAGTAACAAATGCATGGACTAGTTTTTCAGCTTCACTCCTGGACAGAATGTTTCTAATTTTGGCAATATTCCAGAGGTGAAAAAAGGAAACTCTGGAAACCTGTTTAATATGAGATTAAATGTCATGTCCTGGTCAAAAATAACACCAAGATTTTTTACTTTATTGCCAGAAGCCATTTTAATGCCATCCAGATTAAGTGATTGATCAAGAAGTTTAATTTTTAAGGACTCTGATCCAAAGATGACAACTTCTGTCTTGTCAGAATTTAAAAGCAGAAAATGTAATTCAATTCAATTTAATTCAATTTCAATTTTAATTTTATTTATATAGCGCCAATTCATGAAACATGTCATCTCAAGGCACTTTACAAAGTTCAGTTCAATCATAGTATACAGATTGGGTCAGATTATACAGATTGGTCAAAAATGTTCCTATATAAGGAAACCCGTTGATTGCATCAAAGTCCCGACAAGCAGCATTCACTCCTGGAGAAGCGTAGAGCCACAGGGAGACTCGTCTGCATTGTACATGGCTTTGCTGCAATCCCTCATACTGAGCAAGCATGAAGCGACAGTGGAAAGAAAAACTCCCCATTAACGGGAAGGAAAACCTCAGGCAGAACCGGGCTCAGTATGAACGGTCATCTGCCTCGACCGACTGGGGGTTACAGAAGACAGAGCAGAGACACAACAAGAGAGACAAAAAAGCACAGAAGCACACACTGATCTAGTAATCTGTTCTACATTAGATGGTAATAGCGGGTGATCTGTCTTCTTTGGATGATGTCACAGTTAACAGAACGCCAGACCAGGTGTACCTACTATGAAGAAAAAAGAGAGAGAGAACAAAAAGTTAAAAGCTGAAATGACAATACGTAATTCATAATTGAAGAACAGTAGAACTCTATAGAGTGAGAAAATTAGATCCTGATGTCCTCCAGTAGCCTAAGCCTATAGAGGTAGCTCAGAGTAACATGAGCCACTCTAGTTATAATCTTTGTCAAAAAGGAAGGTTTTAAGATTAGTCTTAAAAGTAGACAGGGTGTCTGCTTCACGGACCAAAACTGGGAGTTGGTTCCACAGGAGAGGAGCCTGATAGCTAAAGGATCTGCCTCCCATTCTACTTTTAGAGACTCTAGGAACCACCAGCAGACCTGCAGTCTGAGAGCGAAGTGCTCTGTTAGGAACATACGGGGTAATCAGAGCTCTGATATATGATGGAGCTTGATTATTAAGGGCTTTATACGTTAGAAGAAGAATTTTAAATTCTATTCTTGATTTAACAGGAAGCCAATGAAGGGAAGCTAAAATAGGAGAAATATGATCCCTCTTGTTGATTTTCATCAGAACTCTTGCTGCAGCATTTTGGATAAGCTGAAGACTTTGAACTGTATTTTGTGGACTTCCTGATAGTAAAGAATTACAATAGTCCAGCCTTGAAGTAACAAATGCATGGACTAGTTTTTCAGCATCACCCCTGGACAGAATGTTTCTAATTTTGGCGATATTCCGGAGGTGAAAAAAAGGAAACTCTGGAGACCTGTTTAATATGGGATTTAAATGACATGTCTTGGTCAAAAATAACACCAAGATTTTTTACTTTATTACCAGAGGCCAAGTTAATGTCATCCAGATTAAATGATTGGTTAAGAAGTTTATTTTTTGAGGACTCTGGCCCAAAGATTACAACTTCGGTCTTGTCAGAATTTAGATGCAGGAAATTTAAAGTCATCCAGCTTTTGATGTCATCAAGCCATGACTGCAGTCGAAGTAATTGATTGGATTCATCAGGATTTATGGATAAATATAGCTGAGTGTCATCAGCATAACAGTGGAAATTAATCCCATGCTGTCTGATAATTTTGCCGATCGGAAGCATATATATAGTAAAGAGAATTGGTCCAAGGACTGAACCCTGTGGTACTCCACAGGTGACCCTAGAGTCTGAATATTTATTATTACTATGTAGAAACTGGGATTTGTCAGATAAAGGAGATTTAAACCAGCCTAAAACTTTCCCTTAATCCCTACAATATGTTCAAGAATATTGTGATCAACTGTATCAAATGCAGCAGTGAGATCTGGAGCAGTTTCAGTGCTATGATGAGTTCTGAAGCCTGACTGAAACTCATCAAACAGGTAATTACTGTGTTCACATACTTGATTTAAACTCAATTTAATCTACAAATTTCACCCCAGGGCACTTTTTAAGGTAAACAATAAAATTCATGTTCTGTTATTCAGAATCCTTAGGTCAGATTCAGAACCCGTTACTAAGAGTCCAATGCGTTCTGTATTACAAATCGGCAACATGAAATACAGCTGACCTTTTATTTCCAACAACTGGAAGGTTGTCTTTCCGAAGAAATCAGACTCTCAGAGAAACACAGAAAATGCTGTCCAAGACTAAGGCCACCAAGAGTTAATTGCAGCAGTGTCCTTCTATTGGCTCCATCTAAAATAGAAAGTATGTGAGCATGGCTGGGTGAATGCAGCTCTTGTGTAAAGAACATTGAGTCGTCTCTATGGTTTGATGAGGACAAAATAAATAGTTTACAGCTAAACAGAGACACACTGAACAAGAAGTGATGTGTGAAAACACACATAGGATGTTAAATGGAGCAAGATTCAGTAATTCACTGTTTGGTTGAAACACAGCAGATGAATAAAATTCAGGGACTGCTTTTCTTGCAAGGCTTTAATGAATTTGATCCCAAGCATGTGTAAATATTGACAGAAGAAACGTGATAAAGAGATGCAGACATGTAGCTAATGTACAGTAAGGTACTCTATATTGGTTCAACGTTTCTGGACTTATAGACGAATGAAACCAACCTAACACTGCTGTCATGAAATCTTTGAGTCCAGCTCTCCGCTGCCATCTTGTGGTGCACGTGGTCCCAATTCTGTCACTCAGTGGAATATATACACTCCTGATCAAAATCTTAAGACCAGTCAAAAAATTGCAAGAATTTGCATTTTGCACTATTGGATCTTAAGAAGGTTCTAAGTAGAGCTTCACAATGTTAAAAGGACAAATCAGTGCAAGAGACAAGAACATTTGAGCAGGGAATTGTCTGAAAACTGCATTTACACTCAAACATGATTTTTTCAGCTGATCAAAAGTTTAAGACCATAGTCTTTAAAAGCCAAAAGCTGTGCAAACATCTGGATTCCATGTCATTTTCTGTGAAGTCTTTACACTGTCAAGACCTCCTGATGGCAAAAGCAAAAAAGCTCACCAACTTTGAACGTGGTAGGATTGTTGAGCTGCATAAGCAAGGCCTCTCACAACGTGCCATCGCTGCTGAGGTTGGACGCAGTAAGACAGTCATTTTGCATTTTTTAAATGATCCTGAGGGTTATGGAACAAAAAAGTCAAGTGGTAGACCCCAAAAAATTTCACCAGCTCTGAGCCGCAGGATCCGATTGGCTGTCCGTCAAGACACGGGACGATCCTCTACCCAAATTAAGGCCATTACTGGTGCTGACTGCAGCCCAATAACCATCAGACGGCATCTGCGAGAGAAGGGCTTCAGAAACAAAAAACGTCTTCAAAGGCCACGTCTTCTTCAACGCCACAGAATTGCCCGTTTGGACTTTGCAAGGATGCACCAAACATGGGACATTGAAAGGTGGAAGAAAGTTGTCTTCTCTGATGAGAAAAAATTTAACCTTGATGGTCCTGATGGCTTCCAACGTTACTGGCATGACAGGGAGATCCCACCTGAGATGTTTTCTACACGGCACAGTGGTGGGGGCGCCATCATGATTTGGGGTGCGTTTTCCTTCAATGGAACAATGGAGCTTCAGGTTGTGCAGGGGCGTCAAACAGCAGCTGGCTATGTGGAGATGTTGCAGCGGGCATCCCTCATGACTGAGGGCCCTCGTCTGTGTGGTAATGATTGGGTTTTTCAACAGGACAATGCTGCAGTTCACAATGCCCGCCTGACAAAGGAGTTCTTCCAAGAGAATAACATCACTCTTTTGGACCATCCTGCATGTTCCCCGGATCTAAACCCAATTGAGAACATTTGGGGATGGATGGCAAGGGAAGTTTACAAAAATGGACATCAGTTCCAGACAATGGATGCCCTTCGTGAAGCCATCTTCAACACTTGGAGCAACGTTCCCACTAGCCTCCTGGAAACACTGGCATCGAGCATGCCTAAACGATTGTTTGAAGTCATCAACAAGAATGGTGGAGCTACTCATTACTGAGTCCTTTTTTTTGACATTTTGATTTCTGTTTTGGGGGGTTTTCGGGTTTTTTTGAGCTATGGTCTTAAACTTTTGATCAGCTGAAAAAATCATGTTTGAGTATAAATGCAGTTTTCAGACAATTCCCTGCTCAAATGTTCTTGTCTCTTGCACTGATTTGTCCTTTTAACATTGTGAAGCTCTACTTAGAACCTTCTTAAGATCCAATAGTGCAAAATGCAAATTCTTGCAATTTTTTGACTGGTCTTAAGATTTTGATCAGGAGTGTATTTTTTTAATCTTGTGTTAAACGAGGCAGGATAACCAAGAAGAAGGCCAGGCATGAACTGCGTACTGTGCAGCCACCTTGACTGGCTGCATGAAAGACTATTTCTACACATGGATCCTGGCGTAATCAGACCAATACAACATGCAAGACACAGAAAACGTTCATGAAGATCTGACTGGGGATGTGGAACAGAACTTACCTAAAGTGAGTTTATGGAAGATAAGTAGGTCTGGGGATGTAGAAATCTATGGTGCTGTGGGCTTCAAAAAGCATCTAAATATTCCCACGCATCCCAGAATGTGGCAGAAAGATGCCGACAACACTTTAAAAGGTAAAGGTAGACTAAAAAATGCCTGCTTGTCATCCCAGCTGCTGCTTCTTTTATTGCCTGTGGTGGATGTATTCATATATGATGGCAAGCTGACGATTTATTTCCTATAATGGATAATATAAACATTAACTAAGATTCCTGTCAGGTTAATAATTGTCTGCTTGAGCCAGGAGAAAACAAATTCTTTTTTTTTTATCTTTTCATGAGGAGGGGACGCTGGACCAGGAGAGGGTCTGGTCTAATCTATCCTCCTCCATTCTGCTCTCCATAGATAAAACTAACCAGTCTTTTTATACCAGGGTTATCTTGTGCGAGATTTCACACCACAGTTTCTCATGGGAAGGTCCTTGGAAGCTCGAGGTTGGCTGTAATGAGCGCTGTTGAAACTCTTGGAAAAAGAATGTTACCTCCAAAACCAGACCTTCAACATCGAGGAGAATTTTGTCCTCATCTGTCATCTTCTCAATCACTCCCCAGGTCCCACCAAAGCAAAAAAAAACAATATTTGCTCAGAATCAGCTCTGCAGCTGAAAAATACCCTTTTTTTCACGTCAACATCCGCACACAATTTTCTTTGAGTCTTTTTATAAAATGGGCCTGATATTTTTCCGTGAATAAACCGGAAAGTGCTATAACATGACATAAATTGGTGCTATACTAATAAATTGAACTGAATCGAATGAATGACTTCAATGGAAACTGGATGGAGGTTGTTGTACAAAGCAGAGACCTGTGCTGAATTATTACTGCCACTGAGAGGCGGCAACAAGGCGCTTTTAATATATGAGCCACTGAAGTGCTTAGATGCGTGTCACAAAGCTAGATGAAAAGTTACCGTTTTGGTTTCTCAAACAGAAATGCAGCAATCTATTTAAATGTTTCTAAAATTACGCGGTTCAATTTTTTTTCTCCCTCAGACCAATGAAATTTAAGATTATTACCTGATTAGGGTTCAAACGTGTTTGCATTTCAGGTTATAAATTCACATTAGAACCAAATAATTCACCGCAGTTAAACCAATAACCTTCCTTGCATTTCTTTGGTTCCCATTTACTCTCTGCTAACATTCATTTTGCAATCTAAGTCGAAGACCACAGATCTGCCATTAGTTTCTGTGCTGGAAAGATTCCTCAGGTCGTCAAATGTGGTAATGATCCAGTTTATGGGATGGGTGGTGCTTGGATACTGGGTTCAAAAATACTTCAGTACTATTTGTTAATCACAGTAAACAGGACCCTGCTGAATCTTTTGCCCATCTTTAATGTTTACATTAGAGAACAGAGAATTTACTTTTAAAATGCTGATTGTGTAAAAACATCAAATGACCATGCCTGTTATTGCAGCCTCATCCTGCCAGAAACTTTGGCAGCGCAGTAAAGTCTGACTCATGGCCCCAGTCCCACCCCAACCACATGGCACCATTCACATCTGGCCTCGTGTCCTTGTTCCTGCCTCGCCTCAGGAACAAGCCACATGGTTCACCAGCATATGACCTCAAGGGGACTTAGCAGGAAGTTCGAGGCCTTGCAGGCCCAGAGTGTCCACCTTTGGAGATGCATGTATAGTGAGGGTTCTGCGCCCTAGGCCCTGTGGATTAATCAGATATAGAGCAGGGAAATATACGATTTTTAAAATAGAGGTTTTTTTTTAGAAAAGAGGAAATTGGACTACACTGCAATGTATTAAAATAAGTAAAATCTTGGAGTGTATTTGCCCTTGATTTGAGCAGGTAAATAAGATTATCTGCCAATGAGATGAGTATTTTTACCCCTAAAATAGATAGATATAATGCAGTTGAAATAAGAAGATTGAGATGAATTATTCCTATTTTAAGTGCATGAAATCTTATTCATTGGAAGATAATCTTATTTACCCGCTAAATCAAGGAATAATACACTCATTTCAAGAAAATCTTACTTATAATGCAACGTAGAATATCTCGATATAAACTATATACATTGCAAAAAGGGTACTAAAAATAAATATGCTTGGATGTTCAAGTAGGTGACTTTTCAGCCATTTTTCCTGTTTATCTAAAGCAGTTTGCTAAAAAATGTGCCTGGGAGACGTGATAAAGCTTTGATTCACAGATTTCTTTTTATAATTACTTTATGAAAATAAACGTATATTGGCATTCAACCTAAAAATAGAGATTATTTTTGGTCCATGTCACCGAGCCCCAACCAAATAAGATGTTTGGTTCATAAACAGCATAAAGAGCTGGTGTAAAATTATTATCTTCTAGAACACTTACCTCCTGTAGCTACATACATGGCTTTTAAACTTTGGACACAAACCTCGCTCTGAACTTTTTCATGTCCAAATCTGATTCATTGTGCCACACGACGACCATTATCTAGGTTCAAGAGAAAGGGACTTCTCGTTTGATCAAGCACATTTAATCTTGTTCAATAGTTTGTAGGTGTGTTTTAAAAAGTTAATCTGACAACTGGTGACAAAAGCTCCCCTGGATTTACCCAAATTTAAAGAAAGCAAAACAGAGTGACTCAACTTGCTTTTACTTTTTATTAAATTAAATATATTGCAGGAAGGTTTCCACACATTTTCTTTGAGAAAAAAAAACACCACAAACCTATGGAATAGGTATAAAATGTACCAAAGGTTACAGTAAAACAGTCATTTAGTCCAAAAGTTAAAAAATAAAAAAAAAACAGTCTCCTTTTTTGGAGTTTTGATAAGTCAAAATAAAGCCCAAAATTGCACTGAAAAAGTCCCTTCACACAGCTATATAGTCTGTAGAAAAAAAGCCCAAAAAAAAAAAAAGGCTTCAAAAAGTAAACCATTTTATTTGAATAAAACCTAAATACAGAAGAATCTCCCTGATCTGTCTTTTAGTTATTTTTTTCCTCCATTCAAAAACCAGTGTTTCACGAATGTAGGAAAAATTAGTCTGTGTTGAGTCATCCTGAATGACAAAGTAAACAGGCTGGCGTGTGAGTATAAATGTGAACAACCAGGTCCCATAAGGTGAATGCTTTAACGTCTTAAAAAAGTAAGCCCAACACCAACAGCTCGCTGATTTTCCTGTCTCTGTAGAAACACTCAAAGATCGCCTCATAAGAAAAAAAAATGCTCATTCACATTCAAGGCACAGAGAGCCACAGTGTTTAAAAATCACACTGTGGCAACTTCTTTGACATCACAATTCAAATATAAATATATAAACATTATTACACAATAAATCAGTTATAAAGTCGCAGTTCGTGGCATTCCACAGTAAAACGGAGTCTGACAGGAATAGAAAAGTCTTATCAGCACAGCCTCCCATAACAAAACTTTATGGCAGACTCGTATTTTGTGACACACCCTAAAGTCCTCAAGGCGACATATTTGCTATGATTTGAGGTTTGAAAG
This sequence comes from Fundulus diaphanus, assembly GCA_037039145.1. Lineage (NCBI taxonomy): Eukaryota > Metazoa > Chordata > Actinopteri > Cyprinodontiformes > Fundulidae > Fundulus > Fundulus diaphanus. Next base: position 23,785,501 of record CM073143.1, on the reverse strand, counting down.
GTTGAATAACGTGGCAGATCTTTGGTGACAGGGCAACTTTACAGTCCCTGGTGTTATATTAAGTGAAAAACATTTACAATCAGTCCCCTTCCAGTTTTTGAATACCTTAAGTTAATCTTTTCACGTAACAGCTAAACAATCTTGCTTTGAAGAATTGCATCTGGTGCAAACTTTCCTGCCATCACTTCAGGAACTGCCACACATATTACATTTAAGTCCTCACTTTTTTAAGAAGCTGATCTTTGGCGTTGTGGAAACCAAACGCAGGTTTCCTTGGAGACCCTTCATGCACACAGCTTTTTATTGTAGAGATTATTGTTACTCAATAACTCTTCAAGAAGAGGGCAAAGGTCAACATTGTCTTACCGGGTTTTTGAGATAAAATCTTTTTGACTTGGAAAAGATTACCCGTCTATAGATTTTTGTCTCTGATCCTTATAAATCACTGCTTAAATAAAGCACACTCATATTTTATACCACTGATTGACCTTCATATCACAGAAGATTGAATCGTTTTCTCCAAACATCAAAGGAACGTTTCCTTTATAGGTAGATGGGTCATCAAAAAAAATTTTTTTAATCCAACTGCAGGTTTGAACATATTTAAATTTGTTTTATTCAGCCGTCTATCTTCACCACTTTTATAATCACACACAGAACATGTTCAAGTCCTGCCAATACTCGGCGAACAACCATGACGCTGAAATGAGGAGTTTAATGCTGTTCATTTGTGATAAAACAGAGCAATCTGAGCCACCTGCTAGTGCAGTGGTCTCAAACTCCAGTCTTCCATTCCTGCCGTCCTGCGACTTTTAGATGCATCGCTGCTTCAACACACCCGAGTCAATTTTTAACTCATTGGCAGCGCTAGACTGCGTGCTAGTGAGGTAGTTGTGGCCATTTGATTCAGGTGTGTAGGACACGGCCCTCAAGGACTTGAGTTTGAGACCACTGTCCTAAAGTTAGCATGCTAGCGGTCAGAGCTCAGAAGTTCAGATTTAGCCTTCAGAATGACACCAAAGAATTACCGATGTTCAGTATGCTACGTTTAGCTATAAATAAATGATAATTTAGAGGCACCCCGTTAACGCAGACGCTAGCCAGGCTATTGTTAGCATTGCAAGGTCTCAGGTTGTCTTTATGTTCAGAAACGTCACAATTAGAGATCCAACCCAAAAATTAGCCTGTGGAAACTCACAAATCACGATTGGCCAACTTTCCGTAGCACCACCAGGTTCCCCAACAACAATACAGGATGTTGATGCTTTAAAATGAGTAAAGATGACTGAAGGTTGGCCATTTTCAGTATAAGCGAGGTATTTAAAATGGAGTAAGTGTAATCAGAGATATGAGAAATCACTTAAATGATAATTTTCAACAACTTGGAAAGACTTGAGGATTCATATGAGAGAGCAAAACTTCAGGTGGGTAAGAGTAAGGCTGATCAAAGTACAGCAGCTGGTTTTAGTAATGCCAACTGCATTAATACGGGATTCTGAAGACAATTCAAAATGTAAACACAAAATCATTGTCTTTTTTTAAAACAAAAATGGTATAACTACTCACACAATGTGATGTTGCCTTTGACTGTGATAGAAATAGCTATTAAACATTCATGGCAGGAAGGCTAAGGCTGTGATGAGGAGTCAGAAAGTCAAAACTTTTCAAAAACTGGAGATCGATAATTGGCTTCAAAACTGTTAATCAGAATATGTGTAATTATAACAACGCACTTTCACCTATAAATAGACGGCTTTATTACTTGGACGACCAATGCTTCATGCACAAAGCAGGACGCAGAATTCTGAGGTCGGTAATGTTTAAGCAGCAAATTTCAAAGACTTCAAACTTCAGGAGCTTTTCCAGTGGGTTTTTCTCGAGATTCAGGAATTCAGTCATTTATGTTATAATTGAGGCCATCATGTTGGTCTTAAGGGGGTTTTAGTAAGACCTGGCATCTCATCTTTTCCAGGAACAACCAAACCAGCCAACAGGGAAGAAACCATCTAGAGCTCTTCATTAAAAGGAAAGCTTGCATCACGCTGATCTCCTTTACAGGTTGTGCGACGTCAGTTGAGGCTCATTTACTGCCGCATGTACAGTGTAATGAGGCCCGCATTGTACAGCTGCTGCCACACAATCATCTCCATACGCATGTCATGGTTGGCGTAGAAGGCCACCTTGTGATAGGTTTTGTCGTAGTAGTGGTCCGAGTATTTTTGGTAGTCTGGCGTCATGAAGCCGTATGCACTCACCTTTAGAAACCAAAGAACAACAAAAAGCCACAATTTAAGTGAAACCAGAAACAACAACAAAAACTAAACATACATGTTTCATGTTCTGTCTTGATCCTCATTGCCATTTCCTGCCACTGGTGGCTTGAAAAACTGTTTTTTGCGACAACAACCAAGGCGAGAATCTGATAGATGTGTTATCTTTGACAGCTAGACAACAATAAAGATAAACGGGATCAGTTTCTGCACAGCCGTAGAGAATTACAATGACTAAAATTATTTTTGTTTGCTAAATGCAAGTGTAAAGAGAATTTTTTTTTTTTTTTCAAGTTTCTTCAGATTCATTAGTTTACCAACATTTCCTTGTACTGTTTGAAGGGCAATTCCGCAAAATATTGAATTTAGTTTTAGGTATCCTTCTAACCAGCTTCTTACAATAGTTGGCTGGAATCCTGGCTAACGCACCGTTTTCAGGTCTCTGCACACATTTTCCAAGGGGCTGAGATCAGGGCTATGTGATGGCCACTCCAAAATACTGACTTTGTCTCCTACATCATAATGCTGCCAGACTCCTGCTTCACAGGTGGGATGGATTGGGATTTTTCTCTTTGAGGTATGACGGCCTCTTTCCCATCACCCCAAGTTCCCGCCACAGATTTTGCATCAGGTACATGTTGGAACACCGTCTGGGCCGGTCTTCATCCAGTTCAAATAATGCGAGTTGATAAAGATAATAATGCCGTTACAGGGCAACGGCATTATTATCTTGGCTTTCCAAGCCATACTAATCTTAGTGTGTGTAAACTTTTTCTGGCATTTGGCAAACAAATATTTTGGCAATCTTCACTGACCTAAAACAAGAAACATTTGGTCTGGTTTAATGTCAGAAGGTGGGAGCGTGCATAAATATACAAATTCAACTATACTGGGGGAAAAAATAAAATTCTTTATGGGTCGGACTCCTGACTTGTACCTGGTCGCAGGTGTGCAGCGCCGCCAACAGCATCGCAGCACCCGTCGATGGACGGTAGATGTCCTTGTACCTGCTTTTCAGAATGTTAGAGCGAAGAAATCTGAAACCGGAAATCATACATCTGTCAAATTACATCCGAGTGCGTTATTTTTAACATTTAATCAGTTGAATTATTCCTGATCATCTTTGGGCGTAACCAACGTTTCGATGCTCCAGCCAGATTTACCCAACCCAGCTGGAGAATCTAGTCAGAAGACTGCTTAGGCCTTAGCTCACCTGTTTCTGAGGTAACGAATGAAATCTGGGTGGTACATCTTCAGCTTTTCTGCTGAGACATCTTTCCCAAAGTATCTTGTTGGGCTGTGCAAAACAAATGTAAATTAATAATGTAGAAAAATTGGTCCTTCTTAGCGGTTTTGCAGAAACGGAGACCTTCAGGAGAAAGCTGACATTAGAACGGCAGTCCTGTTAAACCTAGACTCTCACGTGTTGCAGTTTAAAAGCATTACATAAAAGATGCGCAAAACATTTCTGAATAATAAAAAAAAACGAAACTGAAACAAGCTCTGTTGACCCTCAGCACCTAGGACAGCACCATAGTAAAAACAGATTCAGCTGTGAAAATTACATTGAACCAATTTCACTGTATCGAGGAATACAAGTAAACTCAACCATAAAGGAAACAAATTCGATCCAAAATAAACAAGGCTTATAATAAAGAGGAAAGATATTCTGCATCTGAATAAAATCAAAAATCATTTCTTGCATTTTAAGCAAACAGCATCTTTTAGATCATTTTATTCATCAGCATGCAGGTTAATATGCTGACATCAGAGCACATATCAGGGAACCCATCAGTGCTGAATGACTTTGCTGAATTTGTTTTTTGTGAATCCAGGCTTGATTCAAAAAGCTAAACACCATTTTCAGGAAGCAAAGTATCGTGTTTTGAATAAACGTTTATTTATGCATTCAGCAACCGTAAGATAAAGACTCATTTAATTCCAGTTTCCAGTTATTGTCAAGATTTGTTCAAAAGTGATTACCGACACAAACAGAGAACGTTTAAGAACAGGTTTAAAGTTTGGAGAGCTACTCTGGTTCTATTGGGAGGCTTATTCCAAAAAAAAAAAAAGGTACTTGGGCGTTTCTTACCTACATTTCTGGAAAATCGATCCACTCTACCTTTAATGTCAACAGTTTTACGTTTATGAACATAAACAAAATCCGTTTTTAACCAAGCTTTAATTTTTGGGCTTCTTTCGGCTTCACTGAGCGGACCATGAGCTATTCTGCATACCAAGAATATACCCGTACACCAGAGTCAAACATGAGGCCGTCTGGTCTAAAGCTTCAGTTTCGGTCAGCCATGTAAATGAGGAGACATAAGGAGTGGTCCACTAGTTCCTCAACAAATATGTGACACTGATGAAGTCAGAAAGCTACTGCTGAGCGTCATCGTTACCATCAGTGCTGCTTGGTTTTACCACGTCATTTTTAACAAATAATGAAATCGTGTTAATAGTTTTGTGCTTCACCTGGTTAGATTTAAATATTCTTCTAACATTCATCTGGTCTTCACAATGTTCAGTGTAAACCAGTAGAACTGAAAGAGAGCGCCTCTTAAAAAAAAAACACACTCAGAGCTTTAAGCGGCACACCAAGTATAAACCAGAGTTTGTTAGCGGCTCTAATTTCCTCAAATCGCAAGGCTTAATCCTTTCAGACTATTCAGTGAAATTCCTGCTCACCTTAGGTCAATCATGCAGCTTCACCTTAACATACAGATCTGCTAAGCTTCATCTGTGCACCGGCACTCACTCTTTGCCTCGCTCAGGTCCCCTCTCCACAGGCGTGTGCGTGGCCGCTGCCTTCATCAGCAGGTAATCCCGGTCGTGATCGGGCAGGAAAACGTATCGCGTCTCCTGTGGCGGAGCAGCAGAGCGTTAAAAGTGAGCAAACGTCTGACAGGAGGAGAGACCCCTCAGTCGCGTCCTCACCGGGGACACAGGCGGCCCGTGGTAGCCGGCACTGCCGTAGCTCCTCATGGAGTTCATCAGTGTGTTGGTGGAGAAGGTGTAGTGGGTGGTCCGAGACCCCACATCCTCCTCGAAGCCTTGAATGACAGCTCCGTTGGTCCTGGAGATCGACAAGAGTCGAATGAGCACAGAAGAAAAAAAACCCCAGAAAAACCCCGAACATTCCTGATGCTTTTATTACGAGATAAAAAGGGGGAAATATATTTGGGGTGGGGTCTGAGGGTTTTCTTAAAGTAACAGGTACGTTGACAAGGCAGCACTTCAAACATTAAGATATCTGATCTTCTGTCTCTTTTTGTAATGCAACTTGCCCACAGAAATTCAACCCATTTAAGAAGATAGTAAAACTGTTAAAACAAATGAGCCGTTTTGCTTTTTCAGCAATACAAATGTTGAGAGCTTTGACTCTAAAGACAAAAAGCGAAGAGTCAAACTGTCCCAGTGGGGTTGGTAAGCCCGGTCTTTACCTGAAGACATAATGATGGCCGTCAATCTCCTTCCCTTTTTTCGAGCCCTTCAGGATGCCACCGTTTCCCACCACGGCACAGTGGCTGCACTCCGATTTATTTTTGCGAGTTTCCCAGTCATCCAACAGCCTCCAGTTTGCAGAGGAGTTCAGCACAGACAGAGTATCCTTCAGAGCTGAAGAGACAAGCAAAATTAATATAAACATTTTAAATATTATCTGCCCTCAGAATCACATTTGTGGTTTACTATAAGAATCTTATCTGAATACCTTGCTTCCTCAAACTATCATAGCTTTTTTTTTTTATTCACCACACAATAATAAAACGACCCGACTCACCGGATCTACAAGTTTATCATTTGAATTTACTTCATACGACAAAGTTATTCCTGATGCACAATCACTTGTTTTGTCTGGAGTCAAAGTTGGTTCCCGAGGATTACCACCAATCACTGTGGATTAAAGAGCCTATTCACATTGCTTATATTTTAAAACCTCTTCACGTCTGGATCCCAAACGCCAATGTATTTTAATAGGATTTTGTGAAGGGCTCACACCAAGAAGTGCATAATAGTCAAGTTGTTTTCCTAATATGGATTTGAATTCTGCACACTTTACTCCGATTCCCTTAAATGAAATCCAGTACAACAAATAAGTCAGATAATTATTAATGAAATCAATTTACGTGCAAATGGATTCTACTTACTAAGTGATAGGGATGTTCTCTGAGGAAATGGGTACATTTGAAAAAACAAATGTTTTTTTATGGTTGTGGGGGAATTTGTCAGCATTTAAAACCAGTTCCAATTGCTTCAGACAGATCTGCACTGCTTTAAAGCCAGACTGCAGGAGTTTGAATGCCTTTGCCTGAGTTTTGTGGTTATAACATGACCAAAAGTAAAAGGGTCAATAGCTATGAATGCTTTTGAGGAGCACAATAGATGGCACTCGGTTTGCGGGAACAAATCAAGTTAGTGAGACTTTAGATTTGAATTTAGCCTATAATTTGTTCATCATTGAACCCTTACACATGTACCCAAACTTAAATGTCTTGTCATTTTTTTTTTTTTTTTTTTTTTTTTTAAAAAAAAAGGTTAATTGAAATCTGGAAAAGACAGAAGAGTTTTCCTTCAATGAATAATAATAATAATAATAATAATTTCATTTAACAGAGCCTTTCTTGACACTCAAGGTCACTTTACAGACAATAAAAATAAAAATACAAAATTACAAATACAGGAACATAAAAACAGTTATGAAGAGGGACAAGAGCAGTGTATTTACAAATAAGCGAGCTGGAACAGGTGGATTTTGAGTCTGGTTTTGAATAAAGGGAGAGAGTCAATATTGCGGAGGTCAGGAGGGAGTGAGTTCCAGAGCTGGGGAGCAGAGAGGCTGAAGGCTATGCTGGTGGTGACGAGTCGAGCTGGGGGTACAGTGAGGTGGATGGAGGAGGAGGATCTGAGGGAGCGGGAGGAGGTGGCGATGTGAAGGAGGTCTGATCTGATAGATATGGAGGAACAAGGTTATGGATGGCTTTGAAAGTATATAGAAGGATTTTAAATTGTATTCTAAATTGAACTGGGAGCCAATGGAGTTGCTGAAGGACAGGGGTAATATGGTGAAAAGAGGGGGTTCTGGTGATGACACGAGCTGCTGAGTTATGAAGAAGTTGGAGTTTATGGAGGGATTTATGAGGGAGGCCGAAAAGAAGAGAATTACAATAACCAAGACGGGAGGTGATGAGGCTGTGGATGAGGACAGAGGCAGTGCGCGTGGTGAGGGAGGAACGGAGGCGGTTAATGTTGCGTAGGTGGAAGTATGCAGACCAGCTAACGTTATTTATGTGTGACTGAAAGGATAGACTATTGACCTGAGGGGAGGGGGGGACCGAGGAGTTGTTAATGGGTAGTGAGAAACTATTAATTTTGGATACTGTGGATTTGGTAAGGGACAAGGGGGGGGGGGAGTGAGGAAGTGGGTTTGCTGGATAAATAAAGCTGGGTGTCATCCGCATAACAATGAAAATGAATGTTGAATTTCGAAAAATACTGCCATGGGGAAGGAGGTAGGTAGGTGATGAAGAGGAGGGGGCCAAGAACTGAGCCTTGAGGGACACCAGTAGTGACAGGGGAAGGGTGCGATGTGAAAGATTCGAGTTGAATAAACTGCGTGCGGTCGGAGAGATAAGAGCGGAGCCAGTCAAAGGGGGTGTGAGAAATGCCAAGAGAGGATAATCTATTGAGGAGAATGGGACCACACTGAGATCTAAGAGGATGAGGATGGAGAGGAGTCCAGAATCAGCAGCTATGAGATCATTTGTGATTTTTATTAGGGCGGTTTCAGTACTATGGGAGGGGCGAAAACTAGACTGGAAAGGCTCGTAAAGACTGTTGAGGGTAAGATAGGCGTGGAGTTGAGCAGACACTATTCTTTCAAGTATTTTATAAATAAAGGGAAGATTTGAGATGGGACAAAGATTATTAAAGTTAGTGGGATCTGAGCCAGGTTTTGTCAGAATCGGGGAGACAGATGCAGTTTTGAAAAGTGAGGGGACAATACCAGAGGAGAGAGAGGAATGAATAATGGAAGTAATGAAGGGAGGTGAGACAGGATTGACACCAAAGTGAAACCTCTATAAAAACATTTTTCAAAAATCCACACCCCTAAACTAAAACCATCAGCATTGGACATGTTTCTAAGCGTTGTGAAAAGAAACATCCTCTGATCCCTTGAGCCCGACCTGCAAGTCAGATCTTGCTCTGAAGCAGATGATTGTTCAGCTCTTTATGAATCAAAGGCCTCAGTGTGCGACCTCGTGTCTGTGCAGAGATCAGCATACAGCTAAGTCAGAAGCAAACTTTTTGCATGCATGTCCAACCTTTTAAAGTCGGTTAGATTCCCGTCAGAGGTGGCGGCGGTTCACTGGAACAGTTTTACAAGTAAAATTAAACAACAAACCGGTTTCCATCAATGCTCCGGCAAAGCCTAAATTCATCTTGTGGCATCAAACGACGCGTTTTATTTTCCACAAAAGGTTGCTCTCTTTATTGTCAACGACCACAGCCGTAACGCCATCACTCGTCGCGATACAAAGCAGCCATGTGAAAACTTTGGAAACTTCCCAACCAATAAAAAATATAAATAAAAAAACCCCAGCATGATCAAGAATGAAATAAAACACTGAATAACATGCATATAGAAAATGGATCTCACTGTCGTAGTCGACGCCTCCCCAGCCATGTGTTCCTGGGTACTGCTTCAGACGCTGGTGCTGCTCCTCAGTCACATGCCGGGCCCACTGCAGGACAGGAATACACTCCAGGAATCGGCTTCCAAATTCAGACTCCTTTATCCGATTTCGGATACCGTCTAAGCAGTTCTGTGAGGAGCGGATAACACGGCTATGTAGCCATCAAAAATAACATGGAAAAACTCTACAACCACAACCTCTGTGTCCTTCATGATCAGTATGCAGGTCAAAGATTCTCAGTACAAACCTCCGATGCACATGGCAGACGGTTTTCTGTTAATTATACAGCTTTGACAATAACAAAGGCAGGATGGAGGAAATGTACACACGCATCTGCTGGTTAGACTGCAGTGAAAGCTGTGGCGGCAATCTTCAGCTCAGTTACCCTCTTATTTTGAAACATTGTTCGTTTAAAAAAAAAAAAAAAAAAAAAAGATTTTTTTTTCCTCCTCTTGTTGAAAGCAAACAGAGCGGCTCCAACTAGACTTCATTGAGAAATGTCAGAGCTTTAAGAAATGTTTGCCCTCCTGGTTTGTTGTCTAGCGAAAAGGAAGATTTAAAATGAATTTTCTTTTAAGTAAAACTGAAATTAGCTTGTATTCATCAGCTGCAGGCGTCACCTGCATACCATTAATGCGATAAATGGTCAGATTTGATCATCTCATGCATTCAGCTGCAGCCGTTTGTTAGAAATTTACTGCTGGGATCGGTAAACCGCAGACATTCTGGGTACATTAAAATCGCTTCAGATTACAGGGTCTGCACAAATGGAACATGAGCTAATTTATGAGAGGCATTAAGGTACTTTCTAGGAGCTTTAAACTTAGCAAGACCTGAGAAACGAGAACAGAGCGCGGTTCACATTGGCGGCATTAAACAGCAGTCTAATTATGAGTGAATAGCTCCTGTAGTCCGAGACCTTAGGAAAAACATTAAATCACCCTTTTTTGCAGAAAATGAGCAGATAGTATCTTGAATTTTCAACAGTGGTGGGGTTTTGACTTTAACAATGTGCTGGAAAGAAAAGTTTCTTTTTCTGTCCACAAAAAAAGGGAAAATACTGCACGTGAAAGAAAGCAGCTCTTCAGGAGAATTCAGTCGCATTAAAACAGTTTTTGTTCAAAAAGAAAAGAAGCAATCAACCTGAACAAACATCAAGTTTGTGTCGGGGTTGTTGGGGAGCGTAACTGAGTGTTGCTCTGAACCTGAACTGGCATTTGATCAAAAGCCAATTTACATACACTTAAAGGAGAAGTCCGGTCAAAATCAGAATTCAAACTGCTGAAAGTACTTTAAATATAAAACTACTACATACTGTGCAAAAAATTATAAGTTTTTTTAATTAATAATAATTCTCATTTAATCATGTTTATGTGGAGGAATCCATCTTGGTCAAGAATAGTACTGTCACCTCCCATTTTTTGACGTCACTCGGCGGACCCGCTGTTGAGCAAGTTTCAACGCTCTGTTTGTCACGGCGCACTATTTTCCAAGATCAAACTCAGTCGGGTCCTACAGTATATATCTATACACGCGTGTGTGTGTGTGTGTGTGTGCGCGCTCCGCGCAGCACGGCTTTGCACCGGCGCTGCAGCTGAGCGCGCGCACACACACACACACACACACACACACACACACATACACACACACACAGCGGAGGAGAGATCGCTGAAGTGACTGTGTTGAAATAAGCTATGTTTTTTCCTCTTTTACCAGTTGTGTTGGAACATCCGATGGCCATGCAC